>JAGFNQ010008389.1:0-18502 GCA_024364735.1 Boesenbergia rotunda | reverse complement strand
TGACTGTCCTTCCTTAATAAAGGGCATGGCCTTCCTTGACGGTGATAAGGTCTTCTCGTGAAATGCCCCGCCGCCACGCGCCCCGATCGTTCTCTTCGAGACTTTTTACTGACGTGCGCCGCTGTATCCGGCTCACGTCACTCGACTGTATTCTGGTGCAGTTCCTGAGCGGTGGTTTCTTGCTTTCCACGTGCCTCGACTCCATTGCACTCATGCAGGCGCGCCTTTTCTGTATTGGGATGGGGCGAGAATGTTCGAACATCTCCTAATTTCGTGGTTGGGTGCATCTCATCTTCGTCTTCTTCTCAAAGGCATCTCTTCAACAAAAGTTGTTTGCCTCCTCCTCGCCTTTTCCCTTAGGAATCATGGAAGCTTATCAAGCAGAGTGGTACGAGTCTACCTCTTCGAGAGTGAGGCCGGAGGCTTTACGGGCGGCCATTGCGGCCTACGGCATCCCGACCGAGATGGCGGTGATGGCCCCTAAGGTAAACCAGACGTCGGTGGAGCCCCCTGTAAGATTTTCCACCTTTTTCTTGGGGTAAGTAGAGTCAGGGCTCCGCTTTCCCATTCCTCCCTTCTTCATGAATGTAGCCTCCTATTTTGATATATCCTGTTAGTGATATGAGAGAAGTGTCCTAAGGCAATCGTCTTATGATTGTAAACATTTATTTTAATAAATGATAATTCACTATTTGAGTATACATGTTTGTGTATTTGATTGGGATCTTAAACTCATCTACTGAATGTCCGCAATACAATTCACAGCATAAGAGAATTTGTGATGGGATCACAACTAGTGATTATCTCTAAATGTGCAATTGTGAAGTATTGAAAATATCCCTAGTCGATGAATTGATAAAAATGGACACTATCAATTCTGTTGAGACTAGCATGGGTTATTCTCTAATCAGCTTATTCTCACAGGCTGGTGGCATTGGGATGTCCGGAGATAAACATGGATGCTAGTTGAGGGAACTAGTTCATTGGAGTGACTAGCTGTAAAACTTCATATGGTAATCTATATAGATATGTCAATGAAGTTCTTACTGCAGCTTAAGTGCGATGTTCCTTTGACTTGCGGTGTTCAAGTCATCTTGGTCATGGAGACTTATACTTTAACATCTTAAGCAAGTATCTCCAAGGAGGTGTGGACCCAGGATGATTGGGTATAAGCCGAAGTGCCCGAAGATGTTTGAACAGCCTACAAAGGATTCACCACTCCTTGCGAGGAGATGTATACCCAGGCCTATCGTCGGATTGTTACTCAAAGCCTCTGGCCAGAGCATGCTATGTTTAGAGTGCGAGTCTCTTAATACATGAGAGTAATTAGAAATCCAAAGGACGAGAAAGACACTACTTGGGCTAGGTGTGACGTAGCCAGTCTAGTGGGGACTGACACAAACAGACCATGTCCTGAACCAAGTGGGTATAAGATGGTGAAGGGAATGTGGCACGATTCATTAGAGCTACTGAAGGGTTTCAGAAATATTTCTGAGGTCAACCGTTGATCTTTCGATTAATTGGGGGTCATAATGTACTACTAGGTGCCACTCATGATCGTTCTATAATTAGTTGATTATAGACGACCAACATTAATTGAAAGCCTATTTAGTCACACGCACTACGAGTAATCCGAGGGATTCAAAACGAGTTGAAAATTGGATTTTCCAATCAAGAGAAATAAGTCGAATCTGAATTAATCAGAGGCGCAATGGAAGCTTAAAATGGCTAAGTCTTTTGAAGGCTTATCGGGCGAATTAAATGAATTTAATTCGTGAGAGATTGGGCTTGAAGTGGCCGGCCAAAGAGGGTGCCCACCCTCTTTGGTTTGGCCGGCCACAATAAAAGAGAGAACCAATTTATTTGGTTTATTTTATAAAATAAATCAAGTGCGATTTGTTTTGTAAATTATGGATAAATAAATTTGTATAAAGAAATTTATATAAAGAAATTTATAGAAATTTATTCTTTTTTATGGAAATTAAAATGATCCATGGAATGGTTTATTTTAATTTTATAAAATCAATTATGAATTGATTTTTCCATAATAAGAAAATTTATAAATTTCTTGTAAAATTTATTCCATAATAAAAGGAGAGATATATTTGTTTTATTATAAAATTAGTTATAATAAAACTTGGTTTAAACGGAATAATTCATAAAGAAAATTTATAGGATAAATTTCTTATGAAAAATTCCGTTAAAGGGGAGACTTGGCAAGGGAAAGGCTACTATATAAAGGAACCAAGGCTAGGCTTGATTTCCTTAATTAAGTGATCAAGAGATTAACTCTCTCCCTCTCTCTCTCTAACTCTCTCTCTCTCTAGGGCCGACGCCCTTTCTCTCTCTAGGGCCGGCTCTCTCTCCTCCCCTAGGGTCGGCGCAAGCACCTAGGGTGCCCGTGAGTTTCCTCCACCAAGTTCATGCCGAAGAAGAAGAAGAAGCGGATCGCGACTCCTTCCTTCCTTTCCCAGAATTTTGATTCCGTTACTTGGTGGTTAGTTTCCTTTCTTCTCTCTTTATCTTCTAGTTGTGCCTTTAGAGAATCTAGTAGTTCTCGTCGGCACAAAACTCGTGACTTTGCGAAGTCATCCCGAAGAGAACTCGGCGTGGACGCGAATAGAGGCGGAGCTTCCAAGGGACGCTACGGTTGGATCTCGTCCCTTTCTTCGAGTTACGCGAGGTACAAAGTAAATTAGTTTACTTTTCCGCAAAGTTTTAATTTATGATCATGTCCACACATCATAAGGTTGCATGCTAGATACGTGGTTAAAATAATTTGAGAAATTATTTTATGCTAATTCTTCCGCTGCATGTAAAAATTTAAAAATTTACGAACCCGTATCCTTGTCAACATGCACCCAGTCCCAACATATCCCTCCATCAAATGGCTTCCAACGCCTTTGCTCATATTGGGGGGGGGGGGGGGCGTATATTATCTTCAAGCTCTTTGACCTCCCCCTGACTTCTCGTCTCTTTCATTCCTTTTTTGTTCCGATCGGCTCCCAAGGGGTCTTTGGCTTTTCGACACGTCCGGGTCATAGGTTCTTAGGAGGGCTTCCTTCTTCACACAAAAGGTAGAAGGAGAAGTTTTTCTTCATCCAACTGCCTGTGCAACCCTTCAGCCCTCTTCGCTGGACAGAGTCTTTATCGACTCCTCCCTCCCTAGGGGAGTACTTCCAGAGCTTCGCATACCATCGTGCCAAGAGCGTGCTTTTTGGCATGGAGTTCAGTGGCCCTAGGCTGGTGCAGAGCGAGGAGCTTATATACCGGGCGGGCCTCAGCCCTAAAGTGACCCGGATTAGTCCAAGCTTAGGTACGCTCGTCCTTTTCATCAACGCCTATTAGTTCTAACTGATCTTTTCTTGTCTGGCTATCGCAAAGGAAGTCATGTTCTCCCGGGCAATGAACAAACTTATTAAATGGGAGGAGGCCAATGTGGAGGCGTTGGCCCCTCCTCCTGCCACTACCGCCACACCTTCTATGCCCCCCGAGTCTTCCGAGGGGGCCACTGAATCGTCCATGGGGACTACTTTGCCAAGAGGCGTAAAGGATACTACCGCAATTCCAGCAGACCTTTCTTTAGAGAGTGATGCACCTCCGGCTGCTGCCCATCCGGAGAGGATCACCGAGGGGTCCTTGCCTCCTTCTGGCCCTTCAACGACTCGGCTTACTGATAGTCCGAAAAGGCAGGCTCCGAAATTCTCAGGCCCCAGTCGGAAAAGGTTGCGCTTTGGTGGCCTCAGTATACTTCCCCCTATCTCGGAGGAGGATGCTTCTCTCTCTGCGGGTGGGGCATCCCTTCCTCCTGTTGATGCAGTCTGACCCTGATTGTTGTTTTGGTGTTGACACCGATTTTAGTTTAGGTTGATGATTATGATTATGATTAAGTCCTAATCGGGGATTAGGCACGGAATGATTGAAATCCTAGTGAGTGAAGCTAGGTTGAAATCCCGGTGAGTGAAGCCGGGTCCTGGTGAGTGAAGCCAGGTGATGGAAATCCCGGTGAGTGAAGCGGGGTCCTGGTGAGTGAAGCCAGGTGATGGAAATCCCGGTGAGTGAAGCCGGGTCCTGGTGAGTGAAGCCAGGTGATGGAAATCCCGGTGAGTGAAGTCGAGTCCTGGTGAGTGAAGCCAGGTGATGGAAATCCCGGTGAGTGAAGCCGGGTCCTGGTGAGTGAAGCCAGGTGATTGAAATCCTAGTGAGTGAAGCTAGGTTGAAATCCTGGTGAGTGAAGCCGGGTCCTGGTGAGTGAAGCTGGGTGATCGAAATCCTGGTGAGTGAAGCCAGGTCCTAGCTTGGAGGGCTAGGTTTGGAAAAGTCCTACTTTGGAAGAGTTGGGTGAAAAGTCCTAGCTTGGAGGGCTAGGTTGGATGAAACCCTAGCTTGGAGGGCTGGGTTTGAGTCTCTGGATCGGTCTGGTGACCGATCAGGGAATTTGGCACGCTGCTCCTTCGTGGATCGGTCTGGTGACCGATCCAGCAATGACTGATCGGTCTGGTGACCGATCAGGGAGCGCACAGTGAGGTTGGGAACCTACTGTGTGGCTCCTGATTGGTTTGGTGACCGATCAGGGAGCAGGCCGTTGCCTTGTTGCTTGGCTCCTGATCGGTCCGGTGACCGATTAGGGAGCAAGCAGCTTCCTCACTGCCTTGCTTCTGATCGGTCTGGTGACCGATCAGGGAGCACTCAGTGAGTTGAGTTCCCCCGCTGATCAGTTCCTGAACGGTCTGGTGACCGATCCACGACTTAGGATTTGATTTCCGCGGTTACTGTTCACTCAGACGTAGACCGATCAGGCTTAAGCCTGATCGGACAGGGAGCTACCTGATCGGTCTGGTTAACGATCAGGCTTCACTCTGATCGGTCTGGTGACCGATCAGGCTTGTGTCGCCGCGAGAGCTGGGAGTCCCAGCAAAGCGGTAGATCGGTCTGGTGACCGACCCACAAGCCCTGGATCGGTCTGGTGACCGATCACTTTAATTCAAATTGCACTGTCAGACACTCTGATCGTGTCTGACCGTATCTGATTCTCTGCATTTGATCCCTGATACTTGATTTACTGTTTGATATGCATTGCTAAGCTTCTATTGGAGTGTGCAGGCTTTACAGGGATGATTCAAACATTAGAGGAGAGTCAATGGGAGGCTTTCCTTGGAGCAGGTTTAGCTGTTTCCTTGTTTCAGGTCTCAACGGCGTCTGGAGAGCAGCTGGCAATTGACGGAGGCTCAGCTGGAGAGGGTCTTCAGTGGACTGAGTGCTCAGGGAGTCAGGGAGTCAGGCTGTGGCTTCAGTGGATGCTGATGGAGAGCCTGGTGATGGGAGCAGAGGCTTAAGACGAGGCTGGAAGCAGAGGAGCGGGAAAGAACAAGATAGAAAACTTGGGAAATTTGGCTGGGTTGTGTTCGTGCTCTCTGTTGTTTTGTGCTTGAGCGTTCTTGTTGCATTCCTGTGAGATCTTTGTGAGTGTTTCTTCTTGTGTGATCTCTTATACTCAAGCTCAATCATTTGTGAGATCTGTGGAGAGGTTTCTCCACCGAGAAGGAGGCTCTATCTTATCCGGGTCACCGGGCTTGATCTGTCGACGATCAAGGGATTGCCCACCTTACGGGCACGCCAAGGAGTAGGGGCAAGTTATCCCCGAACCTTGTACATCACGGTGTTAGCGTCGATTTGCTTTCCCTATGTTTTTATTTGCTGTTCTTCGTTTCTGCAATTGTATTCCGCTGCCTAACTCATAAGTGCAGAAATCCTCAAAAGAGCAAGATTTGTAGTGTCTGGCTATATTCACCCCCCTCCCCTCTCTAGCCATTCGAGTTCCAACACCTCCATCATCCTCCGATCCTCCGGTCTCTGTTCTGGAGGCAGGTATTCGGGCCCCAGGCTCTCCTTCAACCAACCCCTCCGAGGCTCCGAGGGGCAAGGAAGTAGTGCCCACACAATATCGAATGCAACTCAACCGCATCCAGAAGAGGCTCGGTGTGGTATTGGAGGCTTCCGTGCAATCATTCTCCCCAGTGCGATTGAAGGAGGTTCCTGCTGAGGGACCCTTTCCCGAGGGGACTTCCAATTCCGAGGGAGGTGATTCCGACCCTTCTGCATTGCCACCTGGGGCTCCTGTTGTTCAGCTACTTCCCTTGCACAGAGGCATGTTGCTGTTAGGATGTATACTAAAAGTCTTGCTTTTGGTTAGAGGACATCTACATTTTAAAAGAGAATCGCAAAATCACACGATGCATATTTATATTAGTATATGCACAAAATGTCTTATACTTTGCATTGTAGATAACATGGTACGTGGTGACACATAGAAGATCATGTTATCAAATTCCTTGCAGAAGTATAAGAAAGAGGCTCACAACCGAGGTGGAGTTGGACAAACCATCGGAATGGTTATAATGTAATTAGGTGTGGTTTGTCTTAACCATAAAATTACACTAGTGCACTTTGTGTCGTTGAGTAGGACCAAAAGAGAGGTCATCTAATTTTGTACTGACTTCATAAATTGGATTAGACCTCGGATATATATTATGGAGTACAATCTCTTAATCCCGAAATAATAACGGGCACGTATAATTAATTATTATTTCTTTGACTTACCAATGGACTAGATTTATTCTATTAAATCGATAGACCCAGTAAATTAGAAAATAATATTAATTATATGGTGTGTCGTTAATTATTGAGGGAATTCGTGTCCTGGTTAGTAGGGATGATGATGCCCCTTTGATGAGCTCAAAAGGATCGTCATGTCAAATCTTGCAAGTGGACTATGGTCCGACATGATGAAAAAGTTGAGTGATACTAGTTAAGGATCAAGAGGATAATTAATTAAAATTGTCAGTAATTTAAATTAATTATCGGGCATTCGATATCTTAAATACTGGAAGATGGACGACTTATAATAGGTGGAGCCCATATGAAAATATGGGGGTTGGTGAGGAAGTTCAATGGGATCCTTTAGTGGAATGAATTTCCATTAATGGATCGGGTTTGGATCCATTAGCGGGCCAAGAACCAACTCCTCCTCATGGTCCCTACCTTAGCCCTATAAATACCCCATAGGAGTCATGATACAAGGTTAATAATTAAGGAATAATCCATAATTAATCAGGGATTAATAAAACCCCCAAAACACTTTTCTCTTTCCTAGGGTTGTACTTGCGCCGGCGATAGTGGGAGAAGAAGGAGGCGATCCTTCCAGGTTCACAGCTCCTTCTTGTCTTCCTCTTGGCGTGTAGCTTCAACCAGACCTAGGAGAGCTCGACGAGGAGAAGAAGAAGGCCGGAAGAAGCTGTCGGCGGCGGCTGTTGACTGAGCGGCGGCAGCGGCGGTAGGGAGGAGAAGAAGTTGTATTCTTCTCCTTCCTTCTCTTCGGTCTCTTCTCCTATCTTCTTCACAATTTCTTCTCAGCGTGCGCAAGCTGATAGCAGAGAGGAGAAGCAGTTGGTGGCCGGAAAAACAAGTAACTTTCCTTGTTTGGCGCCGGCGAGGGTGAAGAAGGCGAAGTTGGGTTTTCGGTGAGTTTTGGGGAAGAAGAAGGGGTTGTTTCTCCTCTTTTTCCTCTTCTTCATCTTCCTAACCTTCTTCTCGGTGCTTCCTTGTGGCCGGCTGGACCTTGGAGCTTGAGGTGGCCGGCGGCTTGAGGAGGAGAGGTGGAAAGGTGGTCGGCGCAAAGAAACCCTAGCACCTAGGGTTTGTGTTGGTGCTTGGAAGAAGATTGAAGAAAGGAGATTATTGTCAAGCCTTGGTAACTCCGCGTCTTGGTAGCTCATCGCCCACATGACGTCCAAGAGGGGAGGGTCATACGGTAGAAGACTGCGAGGTAAAAGGCGAGGTATATCCCTCCCTAGCTCCTTTTGTTTTCTTGTTATTTCATGCTTGTTTTCATTATTACATTTGTCTTGATTAATTGTCGTAGTTTAATTATGTGTTAATTAATATCGATAATTAATCATGTCATGGACCCAATTATAAACACAAAAATCGGCGATCCATTCATCGTCTTTCCGCGGTTGATTAATTCGGAAAGTTACAAGGCCTTAACTTTGGTTTTGGCTACGTTGTGACTTGAATTAATTGACACGACGATGAGACGGTCGTTTGGGAGACGGGTCTCTATTCGGATTAAATTTTTAATCTGTAGACATATAGAGGTCTCTTATGTTCTACCCCGTGGTTGCTTAGGAAACCGCCAAGCCATGCAAGGGATTTTCCCATCAATTGGTATCAGAGCGAGGGTTCTAGTTTTGTGTGTTTAGGATTCGGTCATTTTTCTGCACATTATCATGTAATTTATTTTTGCTGAATAATAATTGGATGTGCATTGGCTAACTTTTTGTTGCAGGCACTAGATTCCAACTATTATGGCATTAATGGTTATTGTATGTGATAGATTGTGTGTTGTGTAATTAATTGAATCCTCGAGGTTGACGAGGCTAAATTAGGTATTTAATTTTTGTAATTAAATATGACACCTGTTTAGCCGAGCTTTTATTTACTTTTGATCTAGATTTCATGTACACTCCTTTGTGGAGTATAGGATCAATAGATGTAAATAAGTAGCTAGTCATCTCGGCTCAGAGACTCCTTCATAGTGGCTTACGCATGGTTAGGAAGGAGTGGATGAGGTGGCGACATGACTGAAGGCGCATTGGAGATCAAGGCCATGATAGTTGGAAAATCTAGGATTTTTCATATTCATTACTTTGGTTATGTGCTTGTTGTGTGTGTGTATGTGAAAATCCTCAAAATTAAATAACTAAGTGGGAGAGGGACCCTAAGGATCCTGTGGCCTCCATTATAATCTGATAAGTGATGCGAACAAGTATGCGCGTCGGCTTTGAGTGCCTTCCTCCATAACGGATAGACTTGTTCTGCGGATCATTGGGTCAGAAAAGATTATAGAAAATTATTGAATAGCGTGCGTACTTCCCCAACGGAAGACACATAATTGAATATAATTTTCTTGGTGTCAAGTAATGGTAAACACTTAGATACAAATATTAGTATCCTTCCCAACGGAGTCACTGCTATTATTTGTAGGGCCGAAGAGGACCAATTATTAATTTTACTTGTCCGAAAGTTAGGATAACAAGATAGTAAAATTAATGGATAAAACCTCCTCTCACAAATGTGGAGTTCGTATACGTCCACACTAACGTTGTTGGTGCAGTTTGCACTAACGGTCAAACTCGGGTTTTGATGTATGACAAAGTGGTTAAAGTTAGGGTTGTTGGTTTTTAACCTCTTTACTAAGTGTGCAGGGTTGAAAGACTTAGGACCAGACACCAGGCTGAAGTCCAGGATGGTTGAGTCTTGGCGGGAAGTCCAGTTGGGTCCGCGGGACCTGACAACTGGCTGAAGACCAAGTTGGTTGAGACTTGGCAGGAAGACCAAGGTGGTTGAGCCTTGGCAGGAAAGTCCTGGTGGGTCAAGAAGTCAAGTAAAGCTGCACAAAGGGTAAGTGAGGTAAGTCACTGGAAGAGCGAACCAGTGAGGACGGGTTCCCCATCGAGGGAACAGCAGGCGTCGGTTCGACCTAGGGCTCCATTTTGGAGACCAAAGTCAGAACCAAGACAGCCAAGGCTGTGTAAAATTAACTTATTAATTGCTGTTTTGGACTAACCCGGGATGCAGGACCGAAGGACGGTGTTTCTGCTGCTCAGAGAGCCTCAAAGGAGTGAGGCAGTAGCTGAGCAGGGCGCCCCGGATGTTTCGGGCGCCCCAGAGTCAACCCAAAGTCAGCAGAGCAAGTAAACGCCCCGACAGCAGCACATTTGGGGGCGCCCCGGATGTTTCGGGCGCCCCGCGCGCGTCGGGCGCCCCGCGTGTCGTGGGCGCCCACTGTGCCACGCCACTGGCAGCTGCAGCAGCTCACCCTCGCGAAGAAGATGAAGCCTTGACCGGTCAACTCGGGCGCCCCGCGCGCGTCGGGCGCCCCAGTCAAAGGTGATCCCGAAGAAGCAGAGATCAGCCTTGACCAGAGGGCTCGCCGGATTGAAAGCCACGTGGGGGGCGCCCCGAGCATCCCGGGCGCCCCCAGCCCTATATAAAGGGCCCTCGACCCTCTTCTTGAATACAACACTTCTTCCAAAGCCTCCAAGTTCTTCTACGCTCGCGCCTTGCTCCGGAAACGCTTCACTTCGAGCCGACGACGTCCTGCTGCCCCGAAAGAGTTGACCTACTCCGGACGTCGGTAAAAAGAAGAATTTCTTTTAATACTTTATTGCACTTAATTACTTGAAAGTGTGGGGTTGTCACATTTTCAATTCCTTTGTACTCGCCTACTCTATCGGTGTTTACCGGTAGAGAGTATTAGTGGATTGCCCAACGGAAAGGTCCGAGGGACCTGGGCCTTCGAGTAGGAGTCGACGAAGGCTCCGAACGAAGTAAAACTCGTTTGTGTTAGTGTGTTCGTTTTTCGTTTCTTTCGTTTCCGCTGTGCACACTTTTTAAAGCACTCTGATTTAAATTTAAAAGTCACGTGATTCACCCCCCCTCTCACGTGCATCGATCCTACAAGTGGTATCAGAGCAAGGTTCGCTCTGTATCGGTGCAACCACCACAAGAGCCGGGGGAAATCCAGTTTTTTTTTATTTTTGGTTTTTCGCTACACAAGATCTAAATTAGGTATCGTTGCCTAGATTTGGATTATCTTTTTCGTTCGTTTGATTTTACTTGAATCTGGTGCAACACCGTTCAAGTTACTTTTAGTTAGTTTATCATTTCCCGCACTACTAATCCAAGACCCAGTCTTGGGATATTTTTCTACTTCGTGTGCACAGAAGTTAAATGGCCCAAGGTGAAGGCTATAGTACTGCTCGCCCTCCCCTCTTTAATGGGGAAGACTTTCCCTACTGGAAGAGAAGGATGGAGGTTTATCTGAAGACCGACATGGATCAGTGGTTTGCAGTTCAAACAGGCTACACACCGCCAATGGATGAGGGAAATAATGCTCCACTGAGGCCCGACAGATGGAACTCGGAGATGAAGAAAAAGGCTCAGACCGAGTTCAAAGCTCAGAACACCCTCCAGTGCGGACTTACCAAAGAGGAGCTAAACAGAATTGGACCAACCGACTCGGCGAAGGAGTTATGGGACAAATTAACAGAATTACATGAAGGCACTTCTGATGCAAAGGTAACAAAGAGAGATCTGTTATTAAATAAGTTATTTAACATAAAAATGCAGGAAGGAGAATCAGCAAGTCAACTCCACGCCCGGATTAAGAACATATTGAATGGACTCCACATGATCGGGCACAAACAGGAGAACCGTGACATCATAAGGTACGCGTTGAATGCGTTCCCTAGAAATTCACTATGGGCATCTATTATAGATGCCTATAAAATTTCTAGGAACCTTTCAAAAATTAATCTAGATGAACTATTTTGTGAATTAGAGCTGCATGAGCAAACTAACGCCAAGGTCGAGAAAGGGCTAGCCTTATTTGCAGGTTCACCAAAGGAAGCCAAATCAAAGAGAAAAATCCAAGAAGAACCTGAAGATGAGTCAGGCTCTGATGAAGAAGAACAACTGGTGAACTTGGTAAGAAAAATGTTCACCAAAAGGAAGAACAAATTTTCAAAGAAAGATATTCAAAAGGTAATGAAGCCCTACAGCACTGAAGGTAAAAGCAAAATGATCTGCTTCGGCTGTAATAGAAAAGGGCACTTCAAACATGAATGCCCTTACAAGAAAGAGGACCAACCCACTAAGAACAAAAAGAAGAAGGCTCTTCAAGCCACGTGGGATGAAAGCTCGGACGATTCCGACGATGAACAACCGAAGAACGCAAGCTACCTCGCACTGATGGCAACCGGACCAGAATCGAACTCGGATCAAGACGAGGATTCCGAATACGAGTCGAGCCAAGAGATCGGACTATTTTCAGACGGCTCTACTAAGGTATATTTAGATACAGTGAATGAAAAGTTCTTTAAAATTATTTCTGTCTTGAATAAAAAATTGCTTGCATCTGAATCTAGAAATGACCAGCTGCTTAAGAAAAATCAAGACCTTAAGGAGCAATTAATTAATACCAGAACATTAACTGAACAAACTCAAAATCAAAAATTAATTAAGCTTGAAACTGAAAACTCAACCCTAAAGGGCGAAGTCCTAAAACTTAAGGATCTACTAGCAACTTTCACAACCCGATCCAAGAACCTTGACCTCATTCTTGGATCACAAAAGGGCATGTACAACAAATCTGGGATAGGATATAAATCAAGATCGAACCAAAGATCTTTTATCTCCTTTATCCACCCCCGCAAAAATCAATGAAAAGCGTGGGTTCCGAAAGCTTATCTAACAAAGCAAGTAGGTCAGAATCAATTTTATGTCCCAAAAAGGGACATCCATTACATTGACTCTAGACACCAAGTCTACAATTTAGGGGGAGGCTCCAAGCTAGTTGGCACCTTAAAATCGGCCTCTGCCCAGGTGGGCACTTAGGATTAGCTTCAAAGTTAATTTGAATCTTGTACTATTTAGTACCAAGGTTTTCAATGAGTAAATTAAAAGTCCAACTTCTTTAAGCGGCTTTGCCTAGAAAATGGTTGTTGCTCCAATAAGGCTTCGGCCAAAGAAGGCCACTGTGCCTCGCCATGGTCTGGAAGCCAATTATTGAAGTGTACTTTTAAATTACTACTTGTTAAACTTGGATCTAACACAAGGTCAAGTTAACTTTTCTAATCAAACTCAAAATCATCTCACAAAATCATAGGACTCCCTTGATTGATGACTTAGACCGAGTGAGATGAATAAGGATAACCAAATTCAAATTATTGATTGATAACTCTAAAATTAAAATTAAAATTCAAAAATTAAAATTAAAAATCAAAAATTAAAAGTCAAATTCAAAAATTAAAAGTCAAATTCTAAAATTAAAATTCAAATTCTAAAATTAAAATTCAAAGTCAAATTCAAAAATTAAAAGTCAAATTCAAAAATTAAAATTCAAATTCAAAAATTAAAATTCAAATTCAAAAAAAAATAATAAAATTCAAATACAAAAATAAAGATAAATCAAAATCAAAATTAACATAACTCAAATTTAAAATTCAAACTAAAGTTTTTAAATCATCTTTAATTTTTTTTAAAAATTCAAAAACTCAACCTAAGGTCTAAATCTTTTACTTAACTGTAGGAAAACAAATGGATCATTGACAGTGGATGCTCCAGACACATGACTGGGGATCCCACCAAATTTACAGAACTCAAGTACAAAAGACTAGGGACCGTTGCTTTTGGAAACAACGGTAAACTTAAGGTAATTGGCCTAGGTAATATTGAACTTGAGTCTGATTTCATAATAACAAATGTATTACTTGTTGAAAATTTCAACTTCAATTTACTAAGCATTAGCCAATTGTGTGACACTGGTTATAAGGTTAGGTTCCTATCCAATGAATGTCTGATCAAACACAATGACAACCCAAACATCACACTTAGAGGACTTAGGCACAATAACATTTATGAAATTAAGTTAACCTGTCCCTTAGAAAACTGCCTCTTAACCCATAAGGATGAGACTTGGCTCTGGCATAGGAGACTTTCACACACTCACTTCAGAAAACTACCTAAACTAAATGGTTTAGTTAGAGGCCTACCAAAGTTATCTAACCTTGAGTCAACCTTATGTAATGCTTGTCAACAAGGAAAACAAACTAGGTCAACCCACAAACCAACTAATCAAACTCAAACCAAGTCAATTCTGGAATTAATTCACCTAGACCTATTTGACTCACATGGGGTTAAATCAATTAATGGTAACCTATACTGCCTAGTAATTATAGATGACTATTCAAGATTTACCTGGGTAAAATTCTTAAAAAATAAAGATGAAACTTTTGATATACTCACTCAATTTTGTAAATTAACGGAAAATGAAAAGGGGGTTAAAATCAAAAGACTTAGGAGCGATAATGGCGGAGAATTCAAAAATCATAAATTTAATCAATTTTGTCTAGAAAAAGGCTACCATCACGAATTCTCTTGCCCTAAAACACCTCAACAAAATGGAGTTGTAGAAAGAAAAAATAGAACACTACAAGAAGCAGCTAGAACAATGCTTAATGAATACAACTTACCTAAATACCTTTGGGCTGAGGCTGTTAGTACAGCTTGTTATGTACAAAATAGAATAACTCTAATTAAAAACCTAGGAAAGACCTCCTTTGAAATCTATTATAACAAACAACCTAACATTAAATACCTTAAAGTATTTGGATGTAAAGTCTATATCTTAAATACTAGAGAACACTTAGGAAAATTTACTTCTAAGGTTGAGGAAGGTATCTTTGTAGGTTATTCCCTTACCAGTAGAGCCTATAGAGTTTATAACAAAATTACCCTAAAAATTGAAGAAACTACAAATGTAAAATTTGATGAAAAATCTGACCCAAATAACTCTGATCAAACCACCTACCAACCAATTGACTTTGTTAGATCCAGTACTAACCCTGATGAAAGGCCATTTGAGGACCAAAACGATGATCTAACTGAACCCACACCTGAAACTGAACCTAACCAACCCAGAACTGTTCGAGTTAGCTCAGCCCACCCAACTAATCAAATCTTAGGTGATCCAGAACTAAGGGTTCAGACTAGATCAGCTTTTAGGAACCTTAGTCAAATTGCCTTGATTTCAAAAATTGAACCCAAGTCTATAGAAGAGTCCTTACTTGACCCTGATTGGATCATAGCCATGCAGGAAGAGTTAGCCCAATTTGAACGTAGTCAAGTCTGGGACTTAGTACCCTTACCTAAAGGCAAGAAATTTATTGAAACTAAATGGGTCTTTAGGAATAAACTTAACGAACAAGGAGAAACAGTCAGGAATAAGGCTAGGCTAGTAGCTAAGGGGTTTAGCCAAGTAGAAGGACTTGATTATGATGAAACCTATGCCCCTGTAGCTAGACTTGAATCCATTAGAATGCTCTTAAGTTATGCAGCCCATAAGGGGTTTAAGCTTTATCAAATGGATGTTAAGTCAGCCTTCCTAAATGGCCTAATTAAAGAAGAGGTTTATGTAGGTCAACCCCCTGGTTTTGAAAGCTTAGAACACCCTGACTATGTTTTAGACTTAAGAAAGCCCTATATGGACTTAAGCAAGCACCTAGGGCCTGGTATGAAAGACTGTCTAAATACTTAGTTTCAAAAGGTTTTAACCAAGGCAAAATTGACCCAACACTATTTGTTAAAATCCTAAAAAATGATATTTTTGTAGCCCAAATATATGTAGATGATATAGTATTTGGCTCAACTAACTCAAACTTTTTACAAGATTTCACAACGATAATGGAAACTGAATTTGAAATGAGTTTAGTAGGCCTATTAACTTTCTTTTTAGGGCTACAAATAAAACAGACCAGTGAGGGTACCTTTGTCTATCAACAAAAATACACAAAAGAACTACTTAGAAAATTTGGAATGGATAATACAAAAGAGATGAAGACACCAATGGCTACCAATCAAACTATAGATAGTGACCCAAAAGGCAAACCTGTTGACCTTAAGTACTATAGAAGTGCTATAGGAAGCCTACTTTACTTAACTGCAAGTCGACCTGATATTCTTTTTGCAGTTAGTATGTGTGCTAGGTATCAAACATGTGCTAAAGAATCACATCTAACCCTAGTTAAAAGGATATTTAGGTATCTCAAAGGGACAGAAAGTTTAGGAATTTGGTACCCTAGAACAGCCCAGTTTGAACTTATTGGATTTTCTGACTCAGATTATGCTGGCTGTAAATTAGATAGAAAAAGTACCAGTGGTGGATGCCAACTTCTAGGACCCTCACTAGTTAGTTGGTTCAGTAGAAAACAACATTGTGTTGCCCTATCCACCACTGAAGCTGAATACATAGCAATGGGTGAATGTGTAGCCCAATTACTCTGGATGATGCATACCTTAAAAGATTTTAACTTAGATTTTAAGAAAGTCAAAATTTTTATAGATAACCTAAGTTCAATCAATTTAACCAAAAACCCAATCCACCACTCTAGGACCAAACATATAGAAATCAAACACCATTTTGTCAGAGATCATGTAAATAAAGGAGAAATTGAACTTAACCATGTTGAATCTAAGTCTAACCTAGCTGATATATTTACCAAACCACTTCCTGAATCTGAATTTAGCAACTTAAGAAGGTTAATAGGAATGTGTGTCATAGACTAGGACTAACCTAATAAGCCTAAGTTGACTTTTGGGTTAACTAATTAAGCTTGTGAGTTTAAAAACGTGGATTTTTCAAACTTGTTTTTCAAAAGTTTATTGTCTTTCAAAATTTGATTTTCAAAACTGGCAGACTTAGCCTAAGCTTGACCCCTAGAGTTGCATGAACCTATAGATTTAGGTAGCCGCATCTCACAAAACACATTAAGATTAACTTGTTTGTGTTTGCAAAAACATAGAACTGTTGTGAGATGCATAGGACTCTGCCTGGACTTCCGAATGCTTAAGTCAGTGCATCACAGTAAGTCTGGGCGTAAAATACCAACATTACAGTGATCAAGTCAAGTAGTCTTGCACTAAAATCTGAGCTAGACATTATTACCTGACTTGACTAACCCTGTGAACACTACTATCATCTAGATAGTTAGTCAGTAACTAGAGTTAGACACATGAAAAGAGACCACAATCATTACTTAGTCCAGGGGGAGCTGAGGTCAAAATACTTTTTCAAAATATCATTTTTGACAAAACACATTTGAAAATTTTGATAAAAGTTGATAAAGATTGAGAGGGAATTTCAACTAACCCCTAAGAACATTTTTTTTGATATTTTGAAAGAACAATTTTTTTTGAGACTAAGTAAATAGATTTAAGACTTGTTTATTTCCAACACTTAGCCTATACTTCTACTCCCTTAAACTTGTTATGCCTATTTTTTTGATGAATGACAAAGGGGGAGAGAAGGGTAAAGGGTTAGAAAATTGCAAACAGCATGCTTATTTCACAGTTATTTCTGCTTTCTTGTGTGCTGCAACTTTCATACCTATGCTTGTGTTATATTGTTTGCATGTTTATGCAAGTTCATATCTGCTGTTTTTTTCTAACTTTAACCTGAGTTGTCAATACATCAAAAAGGGAGAGATTGTTGGTGCAGTTTGCACTAACGGTCAAACTCGGGTTTTGATGTATGACAAAGTGGTTAAAGTTAGGGTTGTTGGTTTTTAACCTCTTTACTAAGTGTGCAGGGTTGAAAGACTTAGGACCAGACACCAGGCTGAAGTCCAGGATGGTTGAGTCCTGGCGGGAAGTCCAGTTGGGTCCGCGGGACCTGACAACTGGCTGAAGACCAAGTTGGTTGAGACTTGGCAGGAAGACCAAGGTGGTTGAGCCTTGGCAGGAAAGTCCTGGTGGGTCAAGAAGTCAAGTAAAGCTGCACAAAGGGTAAGTGAGGTAAGTCACTGGAAGAGCGAACCAGTGAGGACGGTTCCCCATCGAGGGAACAGCAGGCGTCGGTTCGACCTAGGGCTCCATTTTGGAGACCAAAGTCAGAACCAAGACAGCCAAGGCTGTGTAAATTAACTTATTAATTGCTGTTTTGGACTAACCCGGATGCAGGACCGAAGGACGGTGTTTCTGCAGCTCAGAGAGCCTCAAAGGAGTGAGGCAGTAGCTGAGCAGGGCGCCCCGGATGTTCGGGCGCCCCAGAGTCAACCCAAAGTCAGCAGAGCAAGTAAACGCCTCGACAGCAGCACATTTGGTGGCGCCCCGGATGTTTCGGGCGCCCCGCGCGCGTCGGGCGCCCCGCGTGTCGCGGGCGCCCACTGTGCCACGCCACTGGCAGCTGCAACAGCTCACCCTCGCGAAGAAGATGAAGCCTTGACCGGTCAACTCGGGCGCCCCGCGCGCGTCGGGCGCCCCAGTCAAAGGTGATCCCGAAGAAGCAGAGATCAGCCTTGACCAGAGGGCTCGCCGGATCGAAAGCCACGTGGGGGGCGCCCCGAGCATCCCGGGCGCCCCCAGCCCTATATAAAGGGCCCTCGACCCTCTTCTTGAATACAACACTTCTTCCAAAGCCTCCAAGTTCTTCTACGCTCGCGCCTTGCTCCGGAAACGCTTCACTTCGAGCCGACGACGTCCTGCTGCCCCGAAAGAGTTGACCTACTCCGGACGTCGGTAAAAAGAAGAATTTCTTTTAATACTTTATTGCACTTAATTACTTGAAAGTGTGGGGTTGTCACATTTTCAATTCCTTTGTACTCGCCTACTCTATCGGTGTTTACCGGTAGAGAGTATTAGTGGATTGCCCAACGGAAAGGTCCGAGGGACCTGGGCCTTCGAGTAGGAGTCGACGAAGGCTCCGAACGAAGTAAAACTCGTTTGTGTTAGTGTGTTCGTTTTTCGTTTCTTTCATTTCCGCTGTGCACGCTTTTTAAAGCACTCTGATTTAAATTTAAAAGTCACGTGATTCACCCCCCCTCTCACGTGCATCGATCCTACAAACGTGACATGCGATATTCTCGGTGTTTTGAGGTGTTGG
>JAGFNQ010008388.1:57165-96057 GCA_024364735.1 Boesenbergia rotunda | reverse complement strand
GATAATTAAACTCAATAACTAATAACCAGGTATTTATCCCTATTCAAAATAATGAAAATGCAGTGCAAGTAAAATATAGATGCACCACAATGTAATAAGCTTTAATGCTTTATTGAAACACATCTATCTAATAAGTAATTATTTGGGCGTTCCCTCTTCAAAACCCAATTAATCAAAGAATGAAGAATTAGACTAGCACCAATAATTGCACAATTTTGAAAGCCTAAGGATCAAGTGAAGCACAATTCCATGAATCATACATATTCTGTAGGTTCTACAGTTTTAGGATGGCAAGCAGAGGGATATGTTTGGTTATCAATAGCTAATGGTTCCATTTAATCAGGACTGGCCATCCTTGATGGGTTTAAAATGACTTCAGGGAAAGTAGTAGATACCCATAATGGGTTGAATTTTGTCATGTTGTCCATTTTTACAGGTATGGGTGCCATGTTATACCATGGATGTATAGATAAAACAATAGACAATTATAACAGGTATAAGATGAGTAAGAGTATGAGCTTCTTGATAAATATGAGTATGGCATTCAGTAGTGCAACTTTCATGGATACCTACTCATTGTCATGCCTGCAACTATCATGACGAGTTAAGAAATCAGTGCAACTCAGAAATTTATTAGATCATAATAAATAAATGTCAAAACATTAGACAAGGTACCATATCATTAGAATTTTAATGGTCTTACCAAATGTATATGTGACAGGTTTTCTATCACGAAGGGAACGGCCTGCTGAAATCCCATCTGCAGTAAAAAAGCTATCAAGGAGGATGGCTTCTCTGTGCTGCTTTTTGAACAGCTTCTCCTTTTTCTGTGGTATAACCAAAATTTCATAAATTAGGAATTATGGAAGAATGATGAGCAGTAAATACATGAGAATTTACAGCAGAAATATGTCGATTAAGGGGCTATTTGGTTTCCTGCAGGTAGCATTTGCAGCATTTACTCTATTTGCAAGCATCTAATTGCTTGCAATTTGCAAATGACCTGTATGCCATGAATCTATGAGCAGTTAGGCACTAACAATTGCAAAACAACTGCAACTCACTTGCAAGCGACATGAATCAAATCAAAATTACAGTATATGAAAAATAAATACAGAAAGAAGATATAAAAATAAGGTAATAAATTTTAATGTAGTGCCACGAGAAGGAGAGCTTTGGTGCCATGGTAAGATTGCTGTCATGTGATCTTAAGGTCACAAGTTCGAATCATGGAAACAACTTCTTGTAAAAATGCAAGGTTGTGTACAATTGATCCAATGTGGTCTAACCCTTCCCCGGGACCCGCATTGGCTGGAGTTTCGTGTATCGAACTGCCCTTTAGTATCAGGAATCTTTTATTTAAGGAGTTGAAATAATATAAATCAGGATTACACATAAATCAATATAGCATGGTATCATGATTTCATTAAAAAAAGCTACAAAATTCTTAGAAATATTGTTTTAGCTAGTCTTATAGACATGACATAAGCATTATGTCATCTTGTTGTTTTTAAATTAGCAAATAACAAAATATTACATAATGGAAATGTTTTTTTTCTACTTTTTTTATATGGTTTTAAAAACTAGACTGACATGCTTTATTTTCAAAAATAAAAAAATTGTGGTGTTATAATGTTCTAGAAGTTATTAAACTAAAATAATAAAGAACAAACATGCAAACAACACTATGTTGAATATTAAATATCTTTTTGATGTATAGAAAACAATTTTATCACGTACCTGGGACTACTTTAATGGACATGCATTTAATACATAAAGAACTATTGGTTACAACAATTGCATTTGCAAGGACCAAAGAGCACTCTATGCAGCATTTGCATTTGCAAGCAATGGCAAACCAAACAACCACTAAGCAAGTATAAGGGGGAAAGAATCGTATACTTTGTGAATTCTCTCAATCTCTGGTAGGGAGCCAATTTTTAATTTCTTCCCAAGAGAGACTTCTGTTCTATTCTTACTGGAAAAGAGTTTTTCCTGTAAAAAGCATTGAAAATAAATAAAAAAAATCAAACACACATAAAGAGAAATGGAATAATCATCAAATAAATTATGCAGATCGGTCAGTTGATTGGCAGAAGCACTGTATGGACTCAACAAATCAGAGACCACAATTAGACCCATCACTTGTTGTAACTAAAAATTAGTCCACATGGTGATCTATTTCAACAAACTAGTAGTGCGGATTCTAACATCTAAAAAGTGGTTCACCACATAATATATGATGGCCTATTAACCAAAATTAGTACTTTTCTAATTCCCACCGAACAAATTCCAGCAGCATGAAACAAAACTTAAAACCTTAGTATGAAAATAAAAACAATTTCCCTTAATCATACAACGTAAATGTAAAATTATTGAACCAAATGCTAGGCCAGTCACTTATATCATTGAATATATAGTATAAAAAAGAATTGTACGATTCCATTGAATCAAGAAACCATAAAACCACAGAATTTTAATAATTTCTAAGACAAAAAATGATAAAGGACAGAGGTTGGGATCAATGCAAGAGACCAATGGAGGTGATTAAATAAGTAATAAACCTAGATAGATTAAAACAAAAATCAGAGTCACATTGCTAACACAAAGGTACACTCGTTTAAATTGCATTAGAGCTCTTAGACTCCTAAAGTTAAACTATTTGGTTTCTTTCGTAGGCACAATGTATTATGGGTAGACCACCAATGCAGTCTACACTGCACAAATTCATCAAGTTATATCCGCAACCCCCAAAAGTTTCAATAGGTTTCTGAGATAATTGAAGAATGGTAAATGGAGGCATCTTTAGTGTTCAGAGCACCATCTAAGATCACATTATAGGCTCAAAATTACATAAAAAGAAAGAAACAACAATTTTGGATTGTTAACTGGGAACCAAAATCACAAAATTAACAATCCCAAAATCAGCCCACAGCTAATTGTGCTCAAAGGAGTTCAGTAACCAGCAAACTGTAACAACAGTACAACACTATCGTTCGATGAAGTAACAGAAGATGAATTTACTCTCACGCAGATATTTGAAAATGACTTTGATGAATAAATTAGCAGTTTCTATAGTTTCCCTTTTTTAGTCGATCATATAACTTTCTTTTGGCTGCATTATGCTACCAAGATACTTAAAATGATATTGCAACAGGTGGAAACCAAAATAGAGGAACTCACCGATACTTCTTGAAATTCATCTAAGTTGGTTGCAACAGTTTCCCACTGCAAAGAAACAAGGGAGATTGATGAAGATCCCTTTGCCTTGGTGTTTTTTGTCTCCACTTGTCTTATTTCACGGTATAACCTGTGACCAACAATAGGATCATCTTCATACCTGCAAAATAAAGAAATAAAGAAATTGCCAATGTTAATCACTATATATATAACACAATTAAATTTGTACAATAATTGTATTATAAATCTAAACATAATAATGATACCAATAGGAAATCCCATGTGAATCACCACCAATTCTTTCTTTACGGAAAGCTGAGAGTTGGATGCCATGTTTCAAAGAACTATCAATGAAATTCCGAATGTCCTCTTGCTGCATAGTGGAAAAGATTAACTCAATGCCAGCAATGTGGACTCAGACAATAGTAATTTAAAACTCAGTTCAACAGAAAAAAGACTCTTTAGCTCAATTATGTGACAAATAATTGTTGATAAAAAAATCATAAATTGTATTAGCTCAATCTTACTAGTTACAGAATGACAACCTTCAGTGTTGTTCAAATCGTGAGTATCATATCTTTCTACTGTGTAGAACCTGCTAAATCACAATCCAGGCCATGTTTTAGGGGATTGGTGTAACGACCCGGCCCGTCGACCCGACCCCTCGGCCCCTTGGGCGGCCAAATTCCATTTTTGGCGACCCAACAACCTGGCCCCTTTGATCGTCGACCGTCGTTACACACAAGAACTTCCCACCCCTGGCCAGTGGATTTTTGCCTTCCCCAGGATTCGAACTCTATACCTCCAGGCTAAGTACTAGAGTTTATGAATCCTGGTAGCCGGCTCACTTGGCTACCAGATTCAAGGAACTTTAGTACTTGTCCCAAAGGTCTAGGATTCGAATCTGGGGAAGACAAAACCCCACCGCCGGATGTGGGAAGACCGTGGGGCATGACCTAGAGAGCCGCCTGATGGGGCTAGAGGGGTCGTGTCGCTACAATTGGGATGTATCATCATCCAGCACAGCCTGTGGGAATGGTTGGATGAAAGATCCAGCCCAATTCAACATATAATAGGACTTGAGTGCGGTGCGAATAGGCAGATGGCTCAAACTTAACCAATAACAATAGGTCTTACTTACACCTATTAAATGAAAACATTTTTCTCCATGCTGTTTGGCATCATGCACCTTCCTAATTCTTCTTGCACCCAAACCTCTTGACTCCCATAATTGTCCCCATTGTCACATGAACTTATATAAGCGGAGACTCATTTAGAAAACATAGATCATAATCTTTATCTCCTTCAATTTCAACCAATAATAATTAGATTCAAGATTAGTTTTGTAAGTGTATAGTACAAAATTAATAAAAAGCTATCATCCGAGAATAGGTGGAATAAACTTATCATCAATAGATATATTCTATGGAAAGCCATTAGAACAGCATTTCCTGATCGCATAATGTAATTTGTACTTTATAACAATAATTTAATGCCCATTTGAAAGGTGAGAGAAATACTAATGCAGCTTTATCTAAATCATTTTCAATTAGTATAAACTTCAAAAGGAACACCTTTATTAATGCAGATTCTAATTTGCAAGTTTCAGTGCACTTATTTAATGATCAAACTTTACTTGGTGTTTCACAGTAGCATAAATTGAACACTATGAACTATAAGTTTATAGGTCCTTGGCATCTATGACTAAAATCCCATCTTTCAATTTAATTTCAATTATCTATGTAGGAAAATATTAGGTGTTCATAGTAGCATAACTTGAACCCATGAACTATTAGTTTATAAAGCCTCTTCATCTATAAGCAAGTCAATTTTAATTCAAATGATGATATTGGGAAGGAACCTCATTATAATTTGAAACAACCAAACGCAAGCAAAAACACTAGAATTAACCTTAAGAGAATATAATGCTTTAATTCATTGATACAACATAATTCATCTGCATGAAACATCGAACTAAGCCATTTTGTAAAAAGTAAACATTTCAAGGTTGGCATTCAAGACTGAGGCCCACACCGATTGAAACATGAACTATTTAACTAGTAGATGAAGATCATACATTACTACATTAGACTTCAGTAAGAGAATATATAATCATAGAGTTCAAGAGGCACCTCGACACGGATATCACAGAGTGCTTTTAAAATCAACACTCTTGTCCGGGGCTGAAGTGTTCTATATTTCTCAATTTCCGTCCTGAAAAAAAAAATGATCCAAAATCGAATCACCTAGAGAAACTTGAATAAACATTGTGTTTGGTATGTTGTATAACCTTACCCATGGGATGCAACAATTGGGATCTCACCCTCAGCAACCTGCATAGATAAACCCTTGCTTAATTATTCCATTATGTTTTTTGTTTTTTACAATGTCATTAGCCGAGGAATTTAAAATGTCATTGTACCCAGTGCCACCAATCTCTTAACTTTCTGCAAAGCACAGTAACCCAAGTTGTGCGTCCTAGAGCCATGCGAGTTACCGGAGGGATAGCCTATTGACACAAATGGGAAGAAAAACACAACGTGAAATTCTTAACTAACCTCTTAAAATTCAATTTACTCAGGTATTGGCATGTAAGCTATGCAAGATGAAATGCCAAGCAGTAACAGCCAAAAGCACACTAATATAACAAGAATAGAGCTTGTTTTTCCAAGCAAGGATGTACTCACAAGAAGAAACCGTCATTAACTGAGCAACACGTCAAGAAGGGAAAAAAATATCATTAGAAAAGCATCAGGCAACTTAAGAAGCACGTATTAAACTTCGCAGAACAGGAAACGCAAACCAAACTGCAACTGCTTTGCCTTGGCAAAAATTTTACGGTTCTTCAAGATAACATGAGATGTAATTTTAGGAGCAGTCGATAAGAAAGGTTAAAGCTTCAGCATTTAAGTCACAACAAGAAAGTACGAACCTTTAGCAAAGGCATGTGCACGTCATCCAGCGTGCTGCTCGGCGTCAAAAGCGCCGTCTCGAGCTCTTCAGCTGAGAACTCTGCGGCAATGTTCAGCAGAGGTCTGAAAATCTAGGGAACCAAACAGGAAAACAAACCACATCCCTTAGAGATCAAGCAATGAAAGAAATATCGGTCGAAGAGTAGGAGCTTAACCAGCAGGAGATGAGCCTAACATGAAGGAAGTTGAAGATTGAGGCAAGCTCCCACATGGAACGGAGCTCCCAGCGGGGAAGTTGAGGCGGAAGCGGAGGCTCGACGAGTGGGGTGATCACTCTCCCAGTTTGCTGCTGCTCCTCCTTTTCCCGTCGGGTCACAGGAAGGCGCTCAGGCTGCGGGGGGCGGGAAGCGGCGGCGACGGAGTGGGATCGGGAAGTACAGGCGCGGGGAAAGCGTGTTTTTCGGAGCGAGGGTTCGGCCGGTGGCGGAGAGGGGCGAGGGACGTCCTCTGGTGGGGAGGATCCGTCCGCGGCGGAGGGCGGCGGAGCAGGTGGATCATCAGTCATGGAGAAGAGGAGATCGGGAGGTGAGGCGGATGCGACGGCGGAGCCGGGGTCGAGGAAAGGGGAGGAGAAGGTCGGAAGGAGACGATGGCAGGGGGAAGAGGCGGAGGCCATGGAAGAGGGAGGGGCATGAATTGGGGAGGATGCCACACTGCGCGAGGGCATTAAAGGTATTTCGACATCGAATCGTATAATACCTGTTCAAATTACACGTTTCCACCCCCTAAACCGGTTTAGTGGTAGATACTGAACCGGGTTAGTGGAAGATACTGGACCGGTTCAGTGTAGATTCCATCCCAATATTACCTTGGCTAGTTATATTATTAAATTTAAAATAATAAATTATATTGTCCAAATAAACTAGAAACTTTTCATATCACTAGACCCGACACGGTTCGCCGGGCCGAACCGGAACCGGCCCAGCAGGAAGTCGGGCCAAACCAGAACCGGCCCGGCAGGAAGCTGGGCCGGTTCTGGTTCGCGCAGCCAAAAATCGCGAACCGGTGGTTAACCACCGGTCAGGTTCAGTGCAGTTGGAAAGGTTTTGTAATTTTTTTTCGACGATTGAGATCATTTGCCCGTTTTTTGATCAATGACTATGATTTAATGACCGTTATGATCCAAACTCTATAAATAAAGAGCTCATTTCTTATTTTCACACACAACACAACTTTTCTTCTCTTAATCTCTCATTCTCAAATCTCAAATCTCAACTTCTCTCCGCATTTTTCATTTTTCGACGATAATGGAAGGAGGTCACGGAGCTTCATCATCTCAATCTCGGAGGGGAAAAGAAATAGCGTACGAGGATCCCAACCTTCAAATTCAATCCACCAATGATGAGACCGAGGCTCAACCCCAACGCCCTCCGATCCCCGAAACGCAAGGAAGTACCGATGCAATTACTTCTAAGGTTCGGAAAAATCCTCCTTTAAAATCGTCTATTTTCACTAAATATTTTGAGAAGGTCACACTTCCGTCTGGAAAATTGCGTGCAAAATGCAAGCATTGCAATGCTTCCAACAAATTCCAAGCCGACGGCGGCTATGGGTCGTTGAAACGACATGTAGAAACGAAGCACCCGACGAAATATAGGCTTGGCCGCTCTCAAACACAATTATCTAAATTTTCTAGTGGTAGTAGTACTGATTCTGGTTTATTTTTATATTCGGATAATAAATTAAGAAAATCATTAGCTAAATTTGTTTCCGTAGAATATCTTTCTTTTAGTTTTGGATCTAAATGCACATTTGGAGATTTTTGTAAAGAATCTCTTAACCCTGCTGCTGAACGTATACCTATGACTACACTTACTCATACAATTAAAAAATTAGTAAAACAAGGAAAAAAAATTTAATTGATGAATTTAGTAAATTAAATAATAAAGTTTCTTTATGTTCCGATATTTGGAGTGATCATTGGCAAACTCATTCTTATATGGGTGTAACATGCCATTGGATTGATAACTGTTGGATTCTCCAAAAAAGATTGTTAACTTATAGAGTTTTTTATGAATCACATTGTCACGCCCCGAGACCCCAGGAGCCGCTGATCCAATAGAAAATCGGACAGCACCTCCCCTGTCCGGCGGACAATTCACACATACACACATCACCTAAAACACAACCACGTAGTTAAAATGGCCTCAGGCCTCAAATCAAGACAGAATATAATATGAAATCGGGTAAACCATACCTGACTGCGGATCGGTCCGACTGACGACAAAACACAAGACATAAAGGTCTCACAAACGTACAACTATACTGCCGTATAGTATGACTAAATCCAACACAAAAGCAACAGCGGAAGAAAACAATAGAAAATACTACCAACAACCTAGATGATAAATCTCGAAGATATCTCGACAAGTACGCGAACTGGGACAGGCTGTCGGGCACGCTCCAGTCAATCATCCTGAAATAAAAATAAGGAGCTAACGGTATGAGTCATAGAACTCAGCGAATATCTCATCATATATATACAAGATATTCTAAGATAGCAACAGGGTAATAGACTACCGAACTAACACGTACATAGGCAGTAATAAGAACAGCTGCAAAAGAACAATAAGAACTACCATACCAAGTAGCCAAGTCGCCAAGACCAGACATAAGGGTCTCCTGTAAGTGCATGTCGATCATATACAACATCAAGCAAGAACAAGCACAAGTAAGGGCAAAATAAACGAACACACAAAGTGCAATGACATGGTCACCCCTACCGTCGGTCAGACATCGTCACCTATGTACGGGAGGAAGCTGAGCGGAGGCCACCCTCCGACGTAGGGCTGTGACTGCCGTCCATACTCTGCCATCACTACTCCTGAGCGACCGAGTAGACGGAATGTTGTCGGTGTAACACCCCTACTCCATGACCTATCCTAGCGATGTCTCTATCAGCCTAAGGCCATCTGTGGAGGACATCTCTGTCTGAGTGTTACCCCTACCCCATGTGTATAAATGGGGGAGAGACCTCTCCCTCTCATCTCCTGGTATCTGGACAACTCAAGGAGGGACATCTGCCTGCTATCACGCTCCGATTCACTAACCCATGAGTGCACGAGCGAAGCAGCACAGAGCACACTACCCATACTCGGTCAACCACTAACCCATGAGTGGTCGTATGGGTAGGTCAGTATGACTGTCGACCTAGTTCACCCAAAAGGAGCCCCTGCTCGATAGTGATGCACAGTGCACGATGATGCATAACACTGGTCAAATAGCATCCACTATCTAGTCCACCTATATCGACATGATATGCAAGGTTCGTGGATAATGCACCATAACCTAAGTCCTAAAGGTATAGGTATCACAAGTCAGTTGTGGCACAAACAACATCAACAAAACAAATATAAGAGGCATGCCACAATCTATTACGCTATTGCTAAACAAGCCTATCAAGTATATGTATATCTGTGACAATTCTAAAAGAAGAGTCAGAGATACCCGCCTCTAATGTAGAAATCTAAACATGAAGAGAACCCCTGTCTAAAATAACATCTGCCACAAGTGGAATCCAAATAGTCGAATCAATGACCTGTATCGAATGATATACTTTAGCTATCATAACAACTATTAAGTAGCTAAACAAATCCCTAAATCGTATCAGGGTTAACCTAATTACCTTTTTTTCATCTAATTATATCTAATTAGATGATAGACACAAGTTTTCTCGATTGGGTTCAAACTTAGGTTTAGTCTAACCCTAAACAAGATCCAATCCAACCCAACAAATTAATCCACTTATTAATCTAGACTAACACAACATAGTATCATATGGCACATGTATCATCAATTCCTAAAATCCAATCTACCACCTAATTCACTGCTCACGGCAGCACAACCCATCCAAAAATACATGTCACCCAAGAATCCAATTCCTCCAATCTTGTATCAATTCTAATTACTAATCATGAAACCTAATTAATCATTCCATTAATCACATCCCTTTAACCCAGTGTTTCGATTTAGATCACCACAAAACAGATCGAAAACAAGGATCCAATTCAAAACTAAGTTATCCCAAAACAAGGATACACTGCCAAGGCTCGGATCAAATGACACAATCCCAGAACAGAACATTCACGTGCTTCATCCAATCCAAGATCAGAGGAGCTAACACAAAATCAACCCATTCCAAAACCCAAATCGATTCAAACCGCCAGAACAAGATCTAAATACAGATCAAAAGAGTTCAAGCGCTTACTTTGGAATATCCAAACCAAAACAACAACTCTTACCTGGCGACCAATCAACCGACGCAACGAAGCAGCCCTCGTAGGGACGATCTCAAGCCTTGCTCCCGTGAAACCAAAACCCATCGATGGAAGCTCCAATCAGCGATCGCCCAACCTTGAGCCAAGCAAGAATCGAGATCAGAGATAAGCTCAATCCACCAGGATATATTCGATCAAAGGCGGAAGAAACATATAAGAGAACCTACTCGTGGTTTCCCCAAATGGCGAACCCTAACTGGAAGGAAACCCGATCATCGCCTACTGGATTGCGTCCGCAACAACTCCCTTGCGAACCGAGGTTACCCCTCCGGCGAAAACAATCGAAATCGCCAGCACCGACTGAAGGAACAGAAATAGGCGATCGGAGGAGGAGAAGAAGAAAGAAATTGACTTGGCTGCGATCTCAGCATGCGAGGGAGAGAAGAAGTCGACGCTTGGCTAGGGCACGCGATTTGCCGAAAAGGGAAGAAGAGAAGAGAGTTAGCCGCGACGTCGGACGAGGAGGCGGCGCTCCGGCTTCAGCAAAGCCTCGCGAAGGGGAGAAGATGAAGAGGAAGGAGAGGAGTAGTTGTCGTCAATGGGATTAAGCTGCGACTAGGGCTTGCAAACAAATGGAAGGAGGGATCGGAAGCTGCGATCTATGCCACGCGAGGGAGAGACGAAGTCGGCGCCTGGCTGGGATTTAGGGCACGCAATCTACCGAAAAGGAAGAAGAAGGGGGCGCGTGATCTGCTGAAAAGGGAAGAAAGTAAAAGGAAATAAAATAAAGGCTTGGTCTTTTGCAAAAACCCCCTTGAACTTGTAGTATTTGCACACAAGCCCCCAACACTTGAGTTTATTGTCCTTTTTTTTGCCCCTTTAATTTTCCATATTCTAACACACATACTGCTCATAACATTGCACAATTATTACACTTAATTTTAGAAGAATATGAATTGACTCGTCAAATATTTTCAATATCATTAGACAATGCTAGTTCTAATACCACTTCTATAGATGAATTAAAATTTATTTGTTAACCTGTTATTAGTAGTTTATTTTTTTCATATTCGTTGTGTATGTCATGTTTTAAATTTATATGTTCAAGATGGATTAAAACTTTTACAAAATTATATTCAACCAATTATAACCGCAATTTCATACTTATGGTCTCATCCATCTATGATGAAACAATGGGGTAAATTTTGTAAAGCTAATGGAATGCGACCTAAAAAATTTCCACGTGATGTTCCGACATGTTGGAATTCAACATATCAATTATTACAAGATTCTTTTCAATATAAAGATTTATTATGTTTATTTTTTGCACAAAATAGTAATACTAATATATATATATATATATATATATATTCACAACAATGGAATATTTGTAGTAATATTTGTGAAATTTAAAAAGTTTTTAACGATGCAACTGAACAACTTCCGGTGTTTATTATCTCACTGCTCATTTAATTTTAGTGAATTTTTGTAGTATATTATTAATATTAAATGAACATGTAAATAATGAAGCTTTAACTTTATGTATATTAGCTATGAAAACTAAATGGGAATTTTTTTAAATTTTATTCCTGAAATTTATTTAATTGTATCTGCTTTAGATCCTAGATTTAAATTAGAAGTTTTATAAGAAATTAACTTTATATTATGGTGCTTTAATTCCTATTAAAGATTCTTCCTCTCCGGATCCAGCTAATATATACATAATATTAGAAATTATTTATATGATCTTTATAATCAATATTATGTTAAATATGGAACACAAACTAATATTTCTGAAACACAATAACCTACTACTACTAATTTAAAACTTACAGAAGCACAACTTTTATTAAATGAACGGACGAAACGTCATTGAGGATCGTCAAGTTCCACATAGGAACTTGAGAATTATTTTACGACTTCTTTTAATTTTAATGAAGCAGATAGAGAAAACTTCGATATCTTGAAGTGGTGGTCATAGAAGGCTCAAAGCTTTCCCATTCTCTCCGTGATCGCAAAAGAAATTTTAGCTTCTCCAGTGTCAACTGTTGCTGTGGAGTAGACGTTCAGTGTCGGCGGCAACATATTAGATGAACATCGATCAACTATGTCTCCCGACTCATTGGAAGCTCAAGCATTACTTGATGATTGGACCAGAGCCGAGAAGTGAATCCAAGGAATGCAACTTTCAGAAGACGAAGTCAAAGAATTTGATACCGAAGGAACAAATACAACGGGAACGGGAGGAAATATAATAGAAGTGAGTGAGAAAGGGTAAAAATGTAAATAATGTAAAAGGGTAAAAATGTAAAAGAACTACGTGAGTTTTGATTCCTCTACACCCTAAGGGGATACGTAGACAACTTATATAAGTGCAAGTGCTTTTTTTAATAAAATTTTTAATATTTAATTTTTTAATATAATAATCTTGAACCGTGGCGAACTGTGAACCGGCGGTTCCGAACTGTGAACCGTAACCGGCTTGGGCGGTTAAGGTTAAGGGTCGATCTCCCACGAACCGTCGAATCGACGGTTCTGAACCGTCGAACCATCGATTCCGAACTATGGTCGGGTCTACATATCAGGGTCTCAATTGTAATAAATATTTCAAATATGAATTTAACTTTGATAATACCAAAATGACTTGTTCTTGAAAAAAATGCTTCTCCCCTATTGCATCAAAAATCAATTATATATATATATATATATTTTGTTGATGGATGCTTGATTAAATTAGTAATTTTTTTATTTATTTATTTTTTAGATTCCGAATTAAGCTAATTAGATTTTACATGTTAATTTAAAAAAAATAGCACTAACATATTTTAATGCTCATGAGATATATATCTAGGGTGCCAATATCTATTTTTTTATTTTTTTGTTTATTTTTTCAACTTCAGGATTAAGCCAATTAGATTTTTCATTTAAAATATAAGGATTGAGTTTTAGTATTCAAGCTAAACAAATGTAATATTAAAGGAAATGTTGATTTTTAAAAAATTAAAAAAAACTTGTGCGTAAAACAAAAGCACTCAACCGCCTGGATCTACCGAGTAAACTTGACTCCTAAATTCTAAAACAAAATCTTAAATGATGTAACCTAAAAAAATAAAAACAAAAAATCACACAAAAAAAGAAATTAATATTAGGCACGGATAAGTCTAACGTGAATTTCTTTCTTTCTTTTTTTTATAATTTTTTTTAAGTTGTGATTATATTATTTAAAATTTTAACTTTAGAATTTAGAGGTTGAGTTATAGTATTAAGTATAAAAAAAATTTCAAATCAAAAAAATATTTAAAATTTTTTTCGATCATATATATAAGTACTTCATTGTACAAACTTCTTGCACACCTAAAATATTTTTTTGAACTACATGTGAGATAGTCGTTGTGCAAGTCCGCAACATAACTTCACAGTGTGTATAGTAATTTTATGTTGCGGACGAATGCTGCATACTTGACTAGTTTTTTTTTATTTTTTATGAATCATTTTACTTTTGGATTGTTAGATCATTTTTAATCTGTAATTAGTTGATATTCATCTTTTAGTATCAATGATTTTTTAATTTTGTGTTTGATTCGGTTTCATTTAAATAATATTTTAAAAAATGTTAATAATTATTGTGCTCTATAATTTAATTCTGTAAGGTGGTTAGTTAATCATACCACTTAAGAAGTTATTTTTAAATGCATAATTATTTTCATATATATAATATAGTTTTCATCCATATGAAATAAGATTATTAGTATAGCACAAATTTACTGATAAAATGCTATTAAGTACTAAGAGAGATTATTAGAGCAATAATGCTCTTAACTAGCCAGGTGTGAAACAAGGAATCTTAAAACTAGTAGCCTTTGGGTCTAACTATGGTTGAAGCCATGAAGACACGGAGTCTTTTCAGTAAGAGGTTGAAGATCTAGAGGCTATAACCATTCATGCAAGAGATTAAGATTGGAAGTTGTTTGAGTTATAAGAGATTATGCATGAATTATTATTTAAGACTTGTGCTTTTGGAAACATGATTGGAGGATGATGTGGGTAAACTAAGTAAGAATAAACAAATTAGCCAATCTAGTGCTTTCAATCAAGGAATACCAAGGCTCGAGTTGTAATCAACAATCAAGCATAATCTTGAGTTTTTCAATACTTATAAGAGTGCAAGTGAAGTTAAGATCACCTAGCAGATCCAACTGGATGATCAAAGCCATGAAGCACTGCAGATCACCTTAGCAGATTCAATTGTCATACAAGCATGACACTCCCTATACTATATCTATCTCGCTTCTGCATTTTTACCTGCAAAAAACCCTGAAGATCTAAAGCCAGGAAGGACTGCATGGTTCTGGTTCATCGCTGCTGGAAGAAGCCGCTTCCTCTTCTCTCCTCCCTCAATCAACAGATCAGATAACAACTTCATTGCTGCTGACTTCTCTGAATCCTTCACTCTCGGCTTTGGTTCACCAAATCTAACAAGAACGGAGTTATCGTCTACCTCAACCTGAACAGAGCATACGTATTCTTTCTTATGTGCGGGGCCCTCCTCCTTAACAATCCTGCAAGTCTCGTGCAGTTGCTAGATCGTTAGATATTATTCTGCAGGTTTGGTGCAGTTGTTAGATTAGCTGATAAAGGTAGGATTTTGGATTGCTGACCTATATACAGGACGCCCCCAATGGTTCTTGCTACACAAACTGTGAAGTCTCTGCTTGCATTCATCGTCTTTCTTCCCTGCTGCTTCATTTCCGGTGGCTACAGAGCACGATTCGGCCACCGGGGAGGCCAACAACAGTCGCAGGGCCGTCCGCGAGGCGTTGATCTTAGCCATTGCTTTCTGCTCCGCGGACGCCGTGCAGATAAGCTGTCCGTCCACGAGAACGGAGACGGTGATCAAAGAACCCTCAATTTGGTTCGTGATGCCGAGCCTTCGGCCGTGCTTTTCGCAGAACATGTAGAGGGCGGCCACTGGCTGCTCCGCCACGGTCTCCTCGGTGATGATGGGTTCCAGCATCCCCCGGAAAACCTGATTTTCCGAGTTTGAATCTTGGAACACAGCGGAAATTAGGGGAGAGAAAAGAGGGGTTACCTTCCAGAAGGTCTCGAGGTTGTAATCGCAGTCGATGTAGACGGCGGCGGCGAAGGACTCGACGATGTCGGCGAGCACTTTAGGGGCCTTGATGGAGCCGCCGTGCTGCAACCTCCCCGAGTCCTCCATCGCTTCCTTCATCACCATCGCCGTGAAGTCCTCCACCTGATCGGAGACGAATTACATTAGAGTTAGCCCATCGCCAAAAGGAAAGCCAGGAAACAGAGGGTTCGTTCACGAACCAAGAGGTCGAGTGTCGCGGAGTTGTGGCGTAGGAAGCGGAAGAGGCCGTGGCGGACGGCAACGCGGGCGAGCTTCTCGGTGGAGATGTTGGCGGCGCGGAGGAGCGTGAGGGGGCCAGGATCGAGGGTGGGGTTGGTGAGGAAGACGAAGTTGGTGACTGCGAGGCCGAGGACGGCATCGCCGATGAACTCGAGACGTTGGTACGAGGGCTGGCCGTCGATGGAGCCGTGGGTGAAGGCCTCCTCCAACAGCAAGCGGTCCTTGAACTTGTAACCGCCGAGAAGGCTCTCGATCGCCTCCACCTCCATCGAGCACCTCGATCTCCGCGGCTGGTTGTCGTCAAATCCGTCGGAATATTTGAACTAAGTGTGTGAAAGTATCGCATCAAATAAAGAGGCAAAGTATTTCAAGATAAGACAGCCGTTAGTTTCAAAATAGGTGAATCAAATGAACTCAAGTGAAGGGACTTTACATTGTGTTTTCTTTGGAATGAATGCAATTTGAATCATCCAATTCAAATTCGATGGATGGGATCTTATTGAATTAAGAAGTTCTTATAACTTTTCACAAAATATAAATATGTCCCAGACTCTCTCATTTCATTCATTCAATTTAAAACAAAATAAGTATTCTTGTGTTCAGGAGGGTTCGATAAGTTTTTCAGTTTGGAAATCTTACACATTGTAGAGTTTTTATTACAAGATAAAGTTATTGTATTTTGGGAGATGATTGCTGCATTACGTGAGCACCATGAGTGTGACAAATTCCTCTTAAAAAGATAGAATGCAACTCTAGCCTCGACTTCGCCTAAGCGGTATTATATCGTCATTCTGCCCACACTCAGATTGCACCACCACTAAATCCAATAATTTTAAGATAAATATTCATGCAATTTTGATGGATTCATCATCGATGGCTCCTAATCCATCGGCACATGACTAGAAATCAGAGAAATTTATAAGTATTGATTTCAAGAGATAGTAAAGATATTGTTTTACTTGACTATGTTAATCTTGCTATTAAGACCAATTCATATTAGTATGATATTATTCATTTTGTGTTTAAACCCTCATAGATTTATTTTTGGGCTCTACTTAAAAGACCTCATACTAATAGAGATATCTTTCATTTTTTAAACTTATGATCTTTTTCATATATAATCAATGTGGGAGATTGATTGTATTCCTAATAATCCTTCCCTCAAACGAAAGACTATCATTGTTCTCATGATCTGAGCTTCTTCTCAAGTATCTGATCACTCTTGACTTGTTTCAAGTCTTTCCTCAAGTATCCGATCACTCTTGACCTACTCCGAACCTCTCCTTAAGCATCCCATCAATATTAACTTGCTCCAGTCATCTAAGATTTTTTCATCACCTAGAGTTTACTCTCTCGAGATTTTTGTCAAACATCCGGTCACCTTTGATCTGTTTGAACTTTTCACTGCCTAGAGTTTACTCCCCCAAGATTTCCACAAAGCATTGGGTCACCCTTTGTTAAATACGGTAAATAAAATACCATAAATGAGAGTTTAAAACGGAAAAGACCCAAACTCAGTGACACGGAGGTAATATTTTAAGGTGTGAGGGCGTAATTGCAAAAGGCCTTACTTAAAATTCCCTTCTCCTCTGTTCCTTCACCCGACGAGCTTATCTCATCCCATTCGATTGCAGCCGCCGAAGCCTGCATCTTCTTCTTCTTCACTTTCTTCTCTTGAGTCTCTTCCTTCTTTTCTCCACTAGAGCATGGATCTAGTGGGTGTGGTCTTGGGTCGTCGATCCTAGGGCAGCGGACAATTAACCATTCATTTCTTCATTGATTTCTTTGGGTGCCGACGTCGACAGGGCATGAGCGTCGCAGGGAGGGTTTGGTGAGGTTTCCCTGATCTTGAATTGTGATTGATCACTGTGGGACAGGATCTGGATTTGGGAGTGCTAAGATGACTCGCCAGAGTAAGGTTGGTCCTTCGAAGGCACGGAAGGGTGCTGATTCCATAGACCCGCATAGAGGAATGCGGAGGAAGCTAGTTGCGGCGCAACTGAGGTAAGGTTCGTTCATCCAGTATTGGTCTTGGATGATACTATGGTGCTACAAGTTACATTGGAGTGTGTTGAATCTCTAAACAGATAGTATTTTTTTCAATCAGATTTTTGAGAAGATGGGAGATTCTAGCTTCGGAAGGTTTGATTTCAAGTGTGATTTGTTGCCTTGTTCTATTCAGACTTAGTGTTCTTGACACCAAATCCTGTTTGAGATTGTTACTGTGTTTGGAGATTTTGGTTGGACTTGATTCTGTTTGTGGGTTGATCTATTTGGGTTTACGATCTTGTGTTGAGTTGATTGGTAGCTTGGAGTTTAAAGATTAGTTTTGTTCTTGATCTTTTGTTCGGGTTTGCCATGAACCACAGAGTGGTGACGGGTTGTTTCATTTGGTTGTGATGTATTTTTTGGTTATGTTGTGAGGTTCTTTTGGTGGATGGGTGTATCTTGTTTTGGAATTATTATTGTGGGATGGCGGAATGAGCTCAGCTCAAAAGGGTTGTGACACGCCCCCATAGGCCCATGCTTATTCAAAAATCGGGCAGCATCTCCGCTGTATGGTGGACAAGTTGGGACAAATAATACATAACTCTCACAACAATATAGCTCAGCCTCACTCGGTTGACATCGTAATAACAGAATAAACTTATAACCATGCAGTTTATATTAATATAAAAGATAGACATAAACATAATGGATAGTTTATATCGTTAAGAAAAATAATAATAGCAAAGAGTTCATTTACTAAAGAAACTTCAATGTAAACCCAAAACAAACATACCAGATAAATAAGGTATAAATAAAAGTTTGCTAAGACGATATCGAATAAATAAAAATAAATGCTAGTCTAGGAATTAAATGCGAAAATAAACCAGACACTAAACTAAACTCCAAACCAAATTGACATGGTGGGGTTGACAACTACATGCTTTCCCGACTCTAGGTAATGCATCTATCTGCTACCTGAAACAAAAGTAGATGTGGGGATGGTGAGTCCGGGCGGACTCTGCGGGTATAAGAGCAGACAAATGCATGACATAACAAAAAGATATAATAAGCAATAGAAACAACGGTGTGCAGTCTCTAGGAAACAGAAAAATAACTAAGTATATATGAAAACCCAGTGATAACATAATATCAAAACATACATGCATGTCAACCAAATGCAACAATCATAGCTCATATAAATGCAACAAACATAAGAAAATGCATAATGCAATAAATGCACATGATATAATGACATATGTCACCCTTGACGCTAGTCAAGCCGGCAACACATCACATCTGTGTGGCCAAGTGGGTAGGGCTGTGACAACTGTACGTACTCCAACGAATACCACTTGAATACGTGGTCGACTGAACAGGATGCTGGGAAGCCAACTATTCCAAAACCCCAAGATAATGGAGGAGCCACCAACAACTCTGATATTCCTCGGAAACAACGGCAAGGGTGTCAACTGTTTGCCTACAACTCCAACATCCACTGTACATGAGTGGTTGAGTGTGGCGTAACAGGACAGTTGCTCACATTCTAGCAACTACCACGACAAATGGTTGAGTGGCGAAGTAACTAAATGACTGACGATGACTTTGTTGGATCGAAGAAAGCGATAGAGGGGGGGGGTGAATATCGTTATCAAATTTTTGGACGATTAAAGAATATGCGCAGCGAAAAAAGATAGAGTACACAAGAACACAAGCGTTTTTTGTTGGGACCGATTGGCGAGCTAGAGGGGGGGGGGTGATTAGCTTCGATTTGCTTCTTGAAGATTTGTCGCGGCGGAAGACTCGAGCAAACGCTAACACAAAGGATTTACTTGGTATCCATCCCGGTCGGGTGACTAATCTAAGGATCCACTCTCCTCACACTCTCATACACTATGAAAGTCTCCTTCTTGAGGTGGAGAAACCTCTTACAAGCTTTTACAAAGATACAACAAGAACAAAGCAAAATACAAATCAAATCTTACAAGATTTACAATAAATGAACTCTCTTTGCTTTCCTTGCTATCTTCAAGCTTGTGATTGCCTCTTGGACCTTGGAAATGCAGCAGCACTAAACTCCAAGGCTTCCCTTGAAATGGCAATGAAATTGGAGAAGAAGAGAGGAAGAGCTGCGGCCAAAAACCTGTGCGAAAGACCTTATACCCGACGCCTAGGGTTTAGTAATCGATTACCCAATCGATTACCATGTCACACTTAGCCGTTCAACGACTAGTTTTCGAACCGTAATCGATTAGCTAATCGATTAGGGTGGCCTGAATCGATTACCCAATCGATTCAGAGCCTCACTGTCTTCTCGCGCAAACCTCTGTGATTGATTGCCCCAATCGATCAAGAGACACCTTAATCGATTGACCAATCGATTAAGGGAAGGCTGAATCGATTACCCAATCGATTCAGCTGCCTTCTGTCCTCTCACTCAACTGCCCTAATCGATCCACTGATCGATTCACCCAATCGATTGAGTCCAACCTAACTTGTTTCCACAAGTCTAGGATCCCCTACCAAGTGTCCGGTCAACCCCGTTGACCAACTTGGATTTCTCCTGCCTAGCTCCCAGCTCGGACTTACCCTGGTTCCCAACCAGATTCGCCTAACCCTCGAGTTAGGTCTAGTCTCTCGGTAGACTTCCACCTTGCCAGCATGCGATCTCCCCGATCCATCTGGACTTCACCTAGTCCTACTAGGTCTTTTCCCATGCCAGCATACGATCTCCCCGATCTACCTGGACTTCACCTAGTCCCACTAGGTGTGCCTAGTCCCACTAGGTCTTTTCCCATGCCAGCGTACGATCTCCCCGATCTACCTGGACTTCACCTAGTCCCACTAGGTCTTTTCCCATGCCAGCGTACGATCTCCCCGATCTACCTGGACTTCACCTAGTCCCACTAGGTGTGCCTAGTCCCACTAGGTCTTTTCCCATGCCAGCGTGCGATCTCCCCGATCTACCTGGACTTCACCTAGTCCCACTAGGTGTGCCTAGTCCCACTAGGTCTTTTCCCATGTCAAGCCTCTAGTCAACCTTGACCCACTTGACTCACACGACATTCAAACATCATTATCAAACATCGAAACATACGCCCATACCATAAGCTTACCAAGCTTATTAGACCTAAGCTCACCCAAGCTAAGTTAAACTAGGTCAACCCTGACCTAACCAAGATTGCACCAACAATCTCCTCCTTTTTGATGTTTGACAATATGTTTGAGAAAGACTAATCCCTATTAGCCTTTCATACCATTTCTCTCCCTTTGACACACATCAAACACTCTCCCTGAGAGTCTATATAGTCAAAGGTATACCCAATGAAAAATCCATACTTTTCATTGAACCTATGCTCAACCTTGAGCACTCATGAAGATTCCCAATCTCCATTCTTTAACGAAAAAAAATTCAACCACATGTTGTTAAGGAAGACCTCCCCCTCAAAACATGCTCTAAACCTCTATCATTGCACCAACAATGATTTTTGAGTTCCAAACCTTTAGGAAAACTCAACTTGAGGTGATTGAGATTTTGGGATTCAAAACTTGAACCAAAACCTCTCCTTAACCCTTAAATGTTCACCGAACCGTTTCCCTTTTTGATTTCACAATGAAATTTACCCAAATATACTTATAAAAGTATTCCAAGGGATTAGGGATTGGTAGGTTGCTCAAAAATGGGTTAATTGGACTGAAAACTGACGGTTTTAGTCTCACCAATCGATTGGTGTTGGGAGCCAATCGATTACACTATGCCTTAATCGATCAACTGATCGATTACGCGAGCTCCTGTTCTCGCAAAAAGGTCGACCAATCGATTGGCTATGGTCCCAATCGATCACCTGATCGATTGGGAGTTTCTGAAATCTGAAAACAATTTCAGATCCGAAATTCAGAAACCCCTAAATAATTCTACAAAATTCAAAAAATTTTAAAATTTTGTGTAGACATTATTTATACCATATACTATCAAGGAAAAATAATTTTCTATGAAAATAGTCTCCTTTTTCAAAGATTGACACAAAATTGGAAACCATTGAAATACTTCAATGTTTTACTCTATTTTGTATCCAATTAATCAATGATGAGTGCTATCAAAAGATAGTCTTCACTAAGGTTTTCCAAGATAGTTTTAAAATGTTTTCCAAAAACAATATCCAACCATGTTCCTTGGGCTAAATGCACATGACTTGTACATTAGCTTTCCCAATGATTGGAGTTCATTGAATCTCATGTTTTGATGATACTAAAACTCAAATAAGTGCACTTTATCAACACTTTGAGTTTTGTTCATCATCCTAACATCTCACTTGTTTCTAATATGTCTCAAAAACACATACAAGTCAACTTATAGTCTTAGTGAGGTGTGATAGTCATGTTTTCCCTAATCTAAGGGTTCATGCATTTCTATCTAGACATTATAAGGTTTGATCATCCACCTAGGATGTCAATTAATGCCAATGTCCTTAAGTTCAATAAAAATTGATTTATGCATGATTAATGACTATGACATGCATCATATTAGGATTTTCAAAGGAAATTATAACTAGATGATGCATGTATGACATGACATGTAGTATTTTCATAATAAAATATGAGTGATGAAATATGATGTCATGGCATGTGATAGGGCATACAAAAACATGGCATAACAGCAAAAAAAAACCTAGATTTCCTATCTAAGTATCAATAACTCATCGCTAAGCCATTGATAATCCTAAATTTACCCTAATTTCCAAGATAATGCCAAAACTCCCCAACTTGGCCTATCTTTGGATTCTAACCTAGTTGTGCCGACTTTATCAAGTTTAGCCCTCCAAAAATATAGTTTGGCACAAATTTACTCCTCCTAGAGTAAATAAATGAATCCTTCATTTTCAAAGGTAGTAATTCCTTGAAAATGTCCCAAAGTGCCAACTTCATCAAGGTTGGGTTAACTACCCTTCCAATTAGAGTTGACACTCCCTAGACCTATCTAGGGTGTAGCGAACACACTCTTAGGAACCCAAAATCTATTGGTGCTCCTAGGATGTTCTAGGTATTCACTAGGGATGACCTCCCTTGATACCTTCCTAAAGACTTTCTTAGGCTTTTCCGAAGCCTTAGTCATGTTGGTCTTGTCTTGGTCAACCCTAGGGATGGCTTCCCTTGCGACCTTGACTTGACTCCTAGACCTAGATTTAGTTCCATATTTATATGGAACTCTATGATAGGATGGACCATCATCCTTAGTCTTAGGTTTGTACCCCAAACCTTTCTTGCTCCTAGAGGGTCCTTGATTTCCTAAATCTAGGTTTGGATCCTTAGATCCCTTAAATAGGTTTTCTATTCTTTTGAGGGATTTTTCTAATTTATCAAGTTTTGACCTCAAAATTTGATTTTCAATCATTACCTCCTCAAGGCTTGGTTTTCTAGTATAGCCTTGGTGATTATTTTTCTTGGCCTTGGATTGGGTAGGTCTACCCTTGAATGATCTTAAATCTTCCCTAACCTTAGGTGTAGTGGACCTAGCATGGAAGACTCTATATTTTTCCTTAGGTTTTTCATACCTCCTATTTTCATGATAAATAGCATTAAAATGCTAATAGTTATCTCTAGCATGCATATTATCATGATGAAAATAAGTACCATTACCTAATGGTACCTTAGTGTTATTCTTGGAGGCTCCCCCTTGATTTGAGCTTCTCCTTTTGACTTTAGTCGGATTCTTCCCTTTTGGACATTGATTTCGATAATGTCCCTTTTTCTTGCATGAGAAGCACACAATGTGCTTCTTATCCTTCTTTACCATGGGGCCGACCTCCTTTGCCTTCTCCTTGGTCTTGGGTGCCATTTGCACCTTCTTCTTGACCAAAGTAGGACACATACTTTTGTAGTGCCCTTTTTCCCTACACTCAAAGCAAATGATATGATTTTTCATTTTGCAAATTGAAATATTTATACCTTTGCTTGTGGGGGTGTGGCATGACTCTTCACTTGATCCGGAAGTAGATACTTCTTCTTTTTCCGGAATCAATGACCTTTGCTCCCCCTCAATCCTAGAGGTGGAGACTTCTTCTTCTTCTTCATTGACCTTGGATGATGATGTTGAAACCTTTTCTTGTTCCGGCGTCAATGTCATAATTTGCTCCTCTTCAACCCTTGAGGTGGAGGCTTCTTGAGCTTCATCTTCGGATGTTGAGCACCTCTCAACTTCCGAGTCCTCTTCACTTGATGAATTTCCCTCTTCGAATTTTTCTTGACTTGGTACAGTGGAGGGATCTTTATGAAGCTTTGCCAATTTGCTCCAAAGCTCCTTGGCATCTTCAAATTCTCCAATTTGGTCCAAGATGGTGCTTGGCAAAAGATTGACCAATAGCTTGATCACTTTGTAGTTGGCCTCGCATCTCTTGATTTGCTCCTCATTCCATTTTCTTTTCTTGAGGAGTTTTCCTTTTGAGCTTGTTGGAGCTTCAAAACCCTCCATTAGAGCAAACCATTGCTCTATCTCCATCATGAAATAATTTTCGATCTTTGACTTCCAAAGACCAAAATTCGCCTTGTCGAATGGTGGAGGTGCCCTTGTGTCATAGCCAAACTCCATTTATGAAATTGAAACCCCTTGATGATGACTTCTTGAAATTAGGGTTTCTTCCAACTTCTTCTTCTTCCTCTAGCTCTTGCCCTCTTGGCGATGAGTCCAAATAAGAGCAACCTTGCTCTGATACCACTTGTTGGGACCGATTGGTGAGCTAGAGGGGGGGGGTGATTAGCTTCGATTTGCTTCTTGAAGATTTGTCGCGGCGGAAGACTCGAGCAAACGCTAACACAAAGGATTTACTTGGTATCCACTCCGATCGGGTGACTAATCCAAGGATCCACTCTCCTCACACTCTCATACACTATGAAAGTCTCCTTCTTGAGGTGGAGAAACCTCTTACAAGCTTTTACAAAGATACAACAAGAACAAAGCAAAATACAAATCAAATCTTACAAGATTTACAATAAATGAACTCTCTTTGCTTTCCTTGCTATCTTCAAGCCTGTGATTGCCTCTTGGACCTTGGAAATGCAGCAGCACTAAACTCCAAGGCTTCCCTTGAAATGGCAATGAAGTTGGAGAAGAAGAGAGGAAGAGTTGCGGCTAAAAACCTGCGCGAAAGACCTTATACCCGACGCCTAGGGTTTGGTAATCGATTACCCAATCGATTACCACGTCACACTTAGCCGTTCAACGGCTAGTTTTTGAACCGTAATCGATTAGCTAATCGATTATGGGTGGCCTCACTGTCTTCTCGCGTAAACCTCTGCGATCGATTACCCCAATCGATCAAGAGACACCTTAATCGATTGACCAATCGATTAAGGGAAGGCTGAATCAATTACCCAATCGATTCAGCTGCCTTCTGTCCTCTCACTCAATTGCCCTAATCGATCCACTGATCGATTCACCCAATCGATTGAGTCCAACCTAACTTGTTTCCACAAGTCTAGGATCCCCTACCAAGTGTCCGGTCAACCCCGTTGACCAACTTGGATTTCTCTTGCCTAGCTCCCAGCTCGGACTTACCCTGGTTCCCAACCAGATTCGCCTAACCCTCGAGTTAGGTCTAGTCTCTCGGTAGACTTCCACCTTGCCAGCATGCGATCTCCCCGATCCATCTGGACTTCACCTAGTCCTAATAGGTCTTTTCCCATGCCAGCATACGATCTCCCCGATCTACCTGGACTTCATCTAGTCCCACTAGGTGTGCCTAGTCCCACTAGATCTTTTCCCATGCCAGCGTACGATCTCCCCGATTTACCTGGACTTCACCTAGTCCCACTAGGTCTTTTCCCATGCCAGCGTACGATCTCCCCGATCTACCTGGACTTCACCTAGTCCCACTAGGTGTGCCTAGTCCCACTAGGTCTTTTCCCATGCCAGCGTACGATCTCGCCGATCTACCTGGACTTCACCTAGTCCCACTAGGTGTGCCTAGTCCCACTAGGTCTTTTCCCATGCCAGCGTGCGATCTCCCCGATCTACCTGGACTTCACCTAGTCCCACTAGGTGTGCCTAGTCCCACTAGGTGTGCCTAGTCCCACTAGGTCTTTTCCCATGTCAAGCCTCTAGTCAACCTTGACCCACTTGACTCACACGACATTCAAACATCATTATCAAACATCGAAACATACGCCCATACCATAAGCTTACCAAGCTTATTAGACCTAAGCTCACCCAAGCTAAGTCAAACTAGGTCAACCCTGACCTAACCAAGATTGCACCAACATTTTTTACTTGGTTCGGAGTCGCGGTCGTCTCCTACTCCAAGACTCACGATCCTTGACCATTTACTTTGGGCAATTCTATATTCAGAAAGATTTTTAGATATTTAAGGTACAGATATAGAATTTGGAAAACTAAATCACAAGACTTTCGTAAATTGAAACTTTACTGACGCCTGAGATGGATCGAATTCCGGAGCAGAGGGACGTCGTCGGCGCTGAAATCTCGAAATGGAACTTTGCCGTAGCGTAGCGCGTGAGCGAAAGTGTTTGGAGCGTTGGAATGAATGGATGTCGAAGCCTTGGGGGTGAACCCCCTTTTATAGCACCCATGGGAGCGCCTGATCCGTTGGGGGCGCCTGACACATGCCTCATCCTGCGAGAATCTTCATCTGCGGGCTCGGTCAGTGCTTATCCCCTTCGACTCGGCACCTGGGCTGACTGGGGCGCCCGGGATTGTTAGAGGTTGTAAGGGTGCAAACTTAGTCCCACATTGAGAAACACATGGGAAGATCATTGGTTTATAAGGAATATGGTATCTCCATTGGTATGAGGCTTTTTGGGGAGAGCCCAAGAGCAAAACCATGAGGGCTTAGGCCCAAAGTGGACAATATCATGCCATTGTGGAGGTATCCTTATTCCTTTTGGTCCTAACAAATGGTATCAGAGCCAGGTTGCTCATCCAGATCTAACAATGTGCGTTAAGCCTTAAATAAAGGATATGTGGGTTCCCATGTCTTAATCAAAGAGGACCAGTTCTAGCTGCGGCTAGGTGGTGAAGTCCTAGTAGGTCAGGTGGACCGAGGGGCAGAAAGTCCTAGTGGATCAGACATCAAGAACGAAAAAGGTTTCCATTTATGGTGGGGGCATGTGGTCCTTTGTTTGAGGGGGGGGATTGTTAGAGGTTGCAAGGGTGCAAACTTAGTCCCACATTGAGAAACACATGAGAAGATCATTGGTTTATAAGGAATATGATATCTCCATTGGCATGAGGCCTTTTGGGGAGAGCCCAAGAGCAAAACCATGAGGGCTTAGGCCCAAAGTGGATAATATCATGCCATTGTGGAGGTATCCTAATTCTTTTTGGTCCTAACAGGGACCTCTCGGGCGCTTGGGTTGACCTGGTCCATTGGCTTCGTGGCGGATTTGCTTTGATGGCCGCTTTGGCTTTGACCTTGGGCGCCCGGGACCTCCTGGGCGCCTAGCTCAGTTTGGTTCGAAGCAGTCTTGTTTCTTGGCAGTTTTTGGCCTTGACCTTGGGCGCCCGTGACCTCCCGGGCGCCTAGCCCAGTGAACCACCCCACTTCTTTGGGGTGTCTGAGCAGCAGAAACACAATCCTTCGGTTCCTGTAACCAGGGTTAGTTCCAAAACAAACCAAGCAAGAGTGTTAGTCATTATTTACAACCGTAGCTGTCTTGGTTCTGACTTGAGGTCTCCCAAATGGAACCCTAGGTCGAACCGACGCCTACTGTTCCCTCGACGGGGAACGCGTCCTCACCTACTCCTCTCAGGAGAGTTTACCTTTTGCCAACCAGCTCCTTTGGTTGGACTTTTGCCCAATCCACCTGACCATGTCTTCGTGCCCAACTTCCAGTCAGGTCTTCTTGCCCAACTTTCGGTCAGGTCTTCTTGCCCAACTTCCGGTCAGGTCTTCGGTGCCTAGCCCCTTGCCAGGACTTCTTGCCCAGTCCTCGACCAGGACTTCTTTGCCCGACTTTCGGTCAGGTTTTCCTGTCCAGTCCTTGACCAGGACTTCTTTGCCTAACCCTTTGCCAGGATTTCTTGCCTAGTGTACCTAGGACTTCTTCTTGCACACTCAGTGAACAAGTTAGATCACAATAACATCTTAACTTCTGAACCCTTTGCCATTATCAAAACCCAGGTTTGACTTAGGTGCTGCCTGCACCAACAATCTCCCCCTTTTTGATTTATGGCAACACGGTTCAAAAAGTTACGTTAATGAAACAGGTAATGTAAAAGATTGTTAATTTCCTTCCCCTGGAAGAATTTCTCCCCCTGAGTTTTTCAAAAATACGTGGGGTTTTTTGAAAACATTTCTAAGTGCTTGTCTATCTAAGAAAGGATTTTTCAGATTTTCAACACTTAGAAAATTTTCAAAAAGAATTTTCGAGTTAAGTACTTAGAAAATTTTCAAAAAGAATTTTGAATTAAGTACTTAGAAAATTTTCAAGTTAGAAAAATTTTCCAAAATATTTTCGAGTTGAGCACTTAGAAAATTTTCAAAAACATTTAGTTTTAACACTTAGAAAATTTTCCAAGAGAATTTTGAATTAAGTACTTTCAAATTTTTTTTTTGAATTAAGTACTTAGAAAATTTTCAAAAAGAATTTTGAATTAAGTACTTAGAAAATTTTTTTTCGTTACTTTACTTTTTGGAAAAGGAGATGAAAGTTTTTGAAACAAAATTTAAATTTTATTTTTAAATTTTAAAAACTTCTTTTCTCTCCTCTCCAATCTCTCTCCCTTTGCCATATATCAAAAAATATAGCAAAAAAATTGAGTAAGGAAAGTAAAGTGCTGTATTGAACCAATTCTAATGATTCAGGCAAGAAAAAGGACCAACCCACTTAGTCTAGACTTGTCAAATTGGGGGTCAAAAGGTTTCATAAAGCATTTTTGATAAAACATACTTGTGAGTGAAAGATCCTACTAAATTGAATTTGATCTATGAATCTCACCAACAAAGCTTCTTCTTTCCTTTGCAAAGTACTTAGTATAATTTTTGAAAAATATATTATTTTTGATAAAACAATTTCAAAAATTTTCCTTTTTGAAAAGGACTAAATATTAGAAAAGAATTAAGTATTTAAATTGCACCAAAAAAAAATTATACTTTGAAAAGTATTATGCAAAAACTTGTACTTTGACAGATATCTTTTCTTTGAAAAGTTTGTACTTTGAAAAGTACATACTTTGAAAAATCTGTACTTTGAAGGATATTATCCATTTTTGAAAAAGTATAAGTACTTTTGAAAAGATATTATGTATTTTTGAAAAAGTATAAGTACTTTTGAAAGATATTATTTTGAAAACATAATACTTTACTTGACTTGGTTTCTTTTCCAGTCTGACACAATTCTAGGAAACCTTGTTAACTACAAGAATATTTTCCTAAGTGTCCTAGAAATTCTCTAAATTCACGTAAGTATTATTTCAAAAAGTATTACAAAAATAGAAGAAATTTGAAAGTGACAAGAAATGATAGTGTATATATATATATTAAAAAAAATTTCTTATGTTTTTAAAGGGATTTTAACAATACAGTGCATGCAAACATATTACTTTGAAATGTTCAATAATTCTTTTAATTTGACCTCCCCCTAAACCTGACACAGTCCTTGGAAGCTTGTTGACTACAAATACTCTTCCTCTGAGTCTTTAGGATTTAGTTCAGACAAAAAAGAATTATCTAATATTTTTAAAAACAAATTGCTAGAAATATTTTCGAGAAAATAATAGTCATAAAGTTTTCTTTTTAGACTCTCTCTAAATTTGACACATTCTAGGAGTCCTTGTAGATCATGAAGAAGACTTCCTCTGTGTCTTTAGGGTTTATCAAAATTTAAAAGAACAATTTTGAACAACCTTCTGAGTATGATAACTTTCAAGGAGATAAATTTTTGAGAACACAACTTGGAATAATAGCACAGTTTTCGAAAAATATTTTAAAATGATGATAATTTTTCAAAGAGATAGTAATATACGAAGGTTTTTGAATCAATTTTTAAAAACCTTATTTTGAGATGATAATAAGTTTTAGAGCATAAGATTTTTGAAAAATCAATTTTTTTAAAACTCCCCTTGTATCCGACACATTTGACTTTATCTAAGTGCCTTAAGGGACTTCAGTATGGACTAGGTTTGACTATGTTGACTTGGTTTTTGACCTAATCAAGTCCTAGGTCTTACTATAATTCAATTAAGACTTAGTTTAATGAGTTGATTTTGAAAACAAATGAAATTCAATTTTTGAAAAATGTTGAGTGGAAAATATATAGAGTTAATTTAGAATTAATTTTGGAAAGAATTGAATTGATTTTGAAAAAGTATTGAACTACATTATTAAGTCCTAGACATCTCACCCAGTTCTACATGACAAAACAGGTTACCTTATCTGTTTTGTGAGATGTTTTATTTTTATCTTCGAATTAGTGTTAAATCTAAGATTTACTTAAAATTTGTGTTAGATTCAAATCTGACAATAGTAAAGTGAATTTGATTTTCTATAATTGGCTTCTAGGTCTTGGCGAGGCACTAGGCCTTCTTTGGCCGTAGCCTTATTGGATCATCAACCCTTTCCTTGACAAAGCCTTTTATAGAAAATTCATCTTCAAGTTACTCCTTGAAAGATTTTGGTCTAACTAGTTTGGGTCTTGGATCGGTAGTTTCGGCTAGTTCCACCAGACGAAACGGACCAAGTAGTGTATACTTGACCTTATTAGAAAGACTTCCCTAACGTACTATCATCTCACCTCCACCCAATACTATATTGTTCAAATTTTAATTAAACAATCTATCTTTAAACTATCCAATTCTAAATTCAAGCATAAAAAAAACAAGCAAACATGACAAAAATGATCTAAGTTACATCATAATTGAAATAAAACTCTGGTTTTTTAAAATCAGCATGGTTATGAATTAAGTTTTCTAACATATTAACCTTAACTAATTTATACGAATTAATCACGTTATTTGAGATAAATATTGGATTTTTAAATATTGAAAACTTACCTTTCCCGATCGTTTAGTCCAGTACTCTTGTAATGATAACGAGCTAATCGGACCAGTTTGGGTCGATCTCATTCATTGTCTTCTGATTCCGAGTCTGAGTCAGACTCGGGTACAGGTTGAAGCTTCTTCTTTGGTGGTTCTCTTGGAGCTTTCCCTGCACTAGAAATTATACCTTTCTCAGCCATTACAGTATCTGTTTGATTATTTAATTGTAATTCAAAAAAAGATTTGAAATTGGTTACCATTTTTGTCTTAGTCAATTCGTCTTCCGACTCTGACTCGAATTCGCAGTCAGGTATGGATTCTTTCTCATCTTCTGATCCGTAGTCAATTTTGAAGTTGGGTGCTAACTCTTCTAAGATCTCAATACCGGAGCTCTCTTCGTGTAGATTGATTAGCTTTTCCCAATTTCTCTGGCACATCTGAATGGACCTACTAGTTCGAGTTGCTCCTTGGTTAGGCCACATTGTAGGATTGCAGTTGCCCTTGCATCGGTCTCGATTTGGTTGAGGGTTTGTTCATCTAGTTTGTCCCACTCGATTGATAACTCATCTTCTACAGGAAAAGAGAATCCCGTTTGGATGATCCGCTATAAGTCCATGTGGGCCTTCAGAAGGGACTCCATTTGACTTCTCCAAAAATTGAAGTTCTCGCCGGAGAATAGCGGTGGATGGGCACTGTTCCACTCTTAGTTGACCATTTAGTTTAAACCTCGTACACACAAGAAATAATAAAAATATACCAAGACTTGGTCTTGGATTAGTAGTGCGGGAGAGAGAAAAAATAGCCCAACAAAACTATTGCATAAATTTCGAGGCAGAATAATAATAAAATAATACTAAATGGTTTGAGACAAATTTTTAGAAAATGAATATTCTGATTAATGGAAAAAATAGGAGTTAAAAGAGATTGCTCGAATTAAGGTAGCACGAATTTCAAGAAAAAAATATTAAAATAATAAAAAAAATTTTATGACAAATTTTTAAAAATTGATCGTTTTAACAACTCTAATGAATGGTGAAAAGATGAAAATTCAAAATTGAAAAAGGCGTAAAAAAGTGAAAAATCCAAAAAAAAAATTCTCAAACTGGTGGTTGCACTAAGATTGAGCCACCCGCTCTGATACCACTTGTTGGATTGAAGAAAACGATAGAGGGGGGTGGGTGAATATCGTTATCAAATTTTCGGACGATTAAAGAATATACGCAGCGGAAAAAGATAGAGTACACAAGAACACAAGCGTTTTTTACTTGGTTCGGAGTCGCGGTCAGCTCCTACTCCAAGGCCCACGATCCTTGACCGTTTACTTTGGGCAATTCTATATTTGGAAAGATTTTTACTGATTTAAGATACAGATATAGAATTTGGAAAACTAAATCACAACACTTTTGTAAACTGAAACTTTACCGACACCCGAGATGGATCGAATTCCGGAGCAGAGGGACGTCGTCGGCGCTGAAATCTAGAAATGGAACTTTGCCGGGGCGCAGCGCGTGAGCGAAAGTGTTTGGAGTGTTGGAAAGAATGGATGTCGAAGCCTTGGGGGTGAACCCCCCTTTTATAGCACCCATGGGGGCGCCTGATCCGTTGGGGGCGCCTGACACGTGCCTCATCCTGTGAGAATCTTCATCCGCAGGCTCGGTCAGTGCTTATCCCCTTCGACTTGGCACCTGGGCTGACTGGGGTGCCCGGGACCTCTCGGGCACCTAGGTTGACCTGGTCCATTGGCTTCGTGGCGGATTTGCTTCGATCGCCACTTTGGCTTTGACCTTGGGCGTCCGGGACCTCCTGGGCGCCTTGCCCAGTTTGGTTCGAAGCAGTCTTGCTTCTTGACAGTTTTTGGCCTTGACCTTGGGCGCCCGTGACCTCCCGGGCGTCTAGCCCAGTGAACCACCCCACTCCTTTGGGGCGTCTGAGCTGCAGAAACACAATCCTTCGGTTCCTGTAACCAGGGTTAGTTCCAAAACAAACCAAGCAAGAGTGTTAGTCATTATTTACAGCCGTAGCTGTCTTGGTTCTGATTTCGGGTCTCCCAAATGGAACCCTAGGTCGAACCGATGCCTACTGTTCCCTCAACGGGGAACGCGTCCTCACCTACTCCTCTCAGGAGAGTTTACCTTTTGCCAACCAGCTCCTCTGGTTGGACTTTTGCCCAATCCACCTGACCAGGTCTTCGTGCCCAACTTCCGGTCAGGTCTTCTTGCCCAACTTCCGGTCAGATCTTCTTGCCCAACTTCGGTTAGGTCTTCGGTGCCTAGCCCCTTGCCAGGACTTCTTGCCCAGTCCTCGACCAAGACTTCTTTGCCCGACTTTCGGTCAGGTCTTCTTGCCCAGTCCTTGACCAGGACTTCTTTGCCCAGCCCTTTGCCAGGACTTCTTGCCTAGTGTACCTAGGACTTCTTCCTGCACACTCAGTGAACAAGTTAGATCACAATAACATCTTAACTTCTGAACCCTTTGCCATTATCAAAACCCAGGTTTGACTTAGGTGCTGCCTGTACCAATAGACTTAACCATGTGGAAGCCAACAGTCGTCAGTATGCAACGTTGCAGATATGGTGCATGATACAAAATGTACAATCACCTGAATAACAACGATGCAACGATATAAGCAACAAGTATCAGAAACCAACAAATATGCAGCTAAACTACTAGGTCTACTAGGTAGGGTATCTATAATGCCAACAAACTAGTTGTGTTTCATGAACATTTTCAAGTACTCACGTATAAGTGGTACTTTACAGAATAGAATACCAACGATGAGACTGTACGGATATAAAATACGATTAACCTGAAGATCAAACGAAGAAAGTATCAACGGACGATATTAAAATAAACAACAACAAAGAACAGGGTCAAGCAGTCCTACTCAGACATTAAAAGTCATGCATTTAAGATAAATGATCTACAAGAATACAAAGGAGAAATACCCACCTTATTTGTAGAACGTGACCAAAAAAGACCCCACCTCTAGAGTCTCATATCAATTCAGAACCCTATTTTCAAGGACATAGTTTAGCTAATTATAAAATTAACAAATTAGCCAAACATGATACTAAATATGATTAAGACAAATTTTAATTATAACATCTATTTAAATAAATCCAAAATAACTATAAATTCCTTCTCAATCAGAAGAACAGCTAGAGTCCACAAAGGTACACATTCCAAATTACAACTCACGACACATCAACACACATCCAGGACAGTAACCTTCAAAGACCAACCTCCTAAATCAAATACCAATTTACAATGGCTCATGACAACAGATCAAGGACACAACACCACAAGATCAGAACACCAAAAGCCTAATTCTACTAGAGAAACTCATGGCAATGAAATAAAACAACAATATGATCTACTGATTTATACAACATATCACCCCAACAACCAAAGTAAACCTAATTGAGGAACCCCTTACTTAGTTTCAGCCGAAACAACGATCTTTCGATTGAAATCCGGCACAAACCAACCTCCACCAAAGGCTATTAGAACTCAAAGATGTGGTACTCAGTCGCTGGTACCAAAATCGCAATGCCTCCTCCAAGCCCTAACTGCAGATCCCTGATCTAGAGAGGAGAGCGAGGTGAGGAAGAGAACGAGGGAAAATATCTCTGGCTTGATCAACTGTTGAAACTTCGATCGCACCATGGGAGAAAGGAAAATTGGCTTTGGGCGTCGAGCGACTTCGGTGAGGAAGGAGGAGGAGAAACGCAGCATCGAGTAGGGTCTCGCGCTAGGGTAGCTGCGCAACCCAGGAGATGGGGCGCTCGACGCCTCGTTTGTGTGCGTCAAAGCAGATGAAGAAGAAGAAAAAAAAGTAGGAGGAGAAGAAGAAAGGGGGGGGGGTGCGGCAGCGAGGAACTGCTCGCGTGTGCGGTGGCTTCGGGGCGGAAACACGGGGAGAGAAAATGTCTTTAGGGAGGAAAAGTATGATATTTTATAAATTTGATGTAACTTTGTAGAAAACCCCTCCAACTTTGCATAATTCGAACCACACCCCTAATTTAGGGTTTTATGCATTTTAAACCCTGTGAATTTTTATATTTAAATTCTCCCCCACTAACAAAAATTTGGTCCCCAAATTTTACTAGTAAACCGCAATAGGTACTTAACAACTTAGATGCAATTAAATGTTGAACGAAAAATCAACTATACGCATCTCAAGAAAATAGATGAGGATAGCGAACTCTGATCATATCCTTGAGCTCCCATGTAGCCTCCTCATCAGAGTGGTGCTGCCAACCAATCTTGACCAACCGAATAGTCTTGTTTCTCAACCGATGCTCCTTGCGGTCTAGAATCCGCATGGGTACCTCCTCGTAGGTTGCGTTTGGTTGGAGTGTGATCGACACCTCTGATAAGATACATGTAGGATTTGGTACATATTACCTCAGCATGAAAACATGGAACACATAGTGAACTCCAGCAAGAGAAGGTGGTAATGCCAAACGGTAAGCTATTGCTCCGATCCGCTCCAAAATAGAGAAAGACACAATATAGCGTGGAGCTAGCTTAACTAGCAAACCAAACATCTTCACCCCTTTCGTGGGTGATACTCGTAAGAATACGTGATTGCTCATGAAGAACTCCAAGGGCCCGCGTCTCCGATCTGCATAACTCTTCTGGCGATCCTGAGCCTCTGATAGACGGCGTCTGATAGTACGAACTAGCTCTGCATCACACTGAATACTCTGAGGTCCTAACAACTAAGATTCCCCAACCTCCTCCCAGAGGGTGGGTGTCCTGCAAGCCCTACCATACAATGCCTCAAATGGTGTTATCTGGATAGTCGAATGATAGCTATTATTATAGACAAACTCAACCAAGTGTAGGTGATCTTCCCATTTGCCTCCAAAATCATTAACACATGATCTCAGTAAATTCTCTAGAGTCTGAATGGTACGCTTTGACTATCCGTCCATCTGTTGATGAAAGGTTGTACTGAATCGAAGCTCTGTACCCATAGCATGCTGAAAACTCTGCCAAAATCACAAAGTGAAATGCGGGCCTCTGTCTGATATGATGATCAGAGGGATACCATGTAGTCTGATAATCCCATGGCAGTACAGCTCTGCCAGCTTGTCCATTGAATCTATCCTCTGAATCCCCAAGAAATGTGTAGATTTGGTTAATCGATCAATGATCACCCAAATCGCGTCGTGTCTTCTTCGAGTCCTCGGTAACCCCACAACAAAATCCATAGTGATGTGCTCCCATTTCTATTCAGGAATAGGGATTTTTTGCAGTAATCCAGCAGGTCTCTGATGCTCGGCCTTCACTTGCTGGCACACTAGACATCTAGCTACGAATTCCGTGATGTCTTTCTTCATACCATTCCACTAGTAGGAACGTCTCAAATCTCGATACATAAGGGTTTTGCTAGGATGTATAGCAAACCAAGATCGATGAGCCTCCTGAAGCAACTCCTCCAAGACCGAATGTGACTTAGGTACGCACAATCTCCCTTGTAAATATAGAATACCCTCGTCATCTCGTGTAAAGTTAGTCTGTTGCTCTGAAGCTATCCGACTGTCTAGAAACTGCAGGTGCTTATCACTGACTTGAGCTTCTCGGATCCTTGTCCTGATCGAAGACTGAGCAACCATAGTCACCAATAACCCTTTCTTTGTCTGACCCAGCTCCTCCAGTCCTAACTCTGAGAAGCTCTGAACTAAGTCTGTGATCATAGCCCAGTGACAAGCTAGAACATTCCGGAATTTTCTGCTCAGTGCATCTGCAACCACATTAGCTTTCCCTGGATGATAGCTAATAGTGCAATCATAATCCTTCAGGAATTCCATCCATCTCCTCTGATGAAGATTTAGCTCCTTTTGAGTGAATAGATACATGAGACTCTTGTGATCCGTGAAAATCTCAAACGTGACGCTGTAGAGATGGTGTCTCTATATCTTCAGGGCAAAAATAATGGTTGCAAGCTATACGTCATGAACTGGATATTTCTTCTCATGCTCCTTCAACTTACGAGAAGCATAAGAGACTAGTCGTCTATGCTGTATCAAAACTGCGCACAAACCCTGATGTGATGCGTCAGTGTAGATTACGAAACCATCCTCTCCCGAAGGTAACACCAAAACAAGCGCCGACACCAATTGCCGCTTGAGCTCCTGAAAACTGGTTTCACAAGCCTCTGTCCAAACAAATTTCACGCCCTATCTGGTTAGATGTGTCAACGGTGAAGCAATGCTGGAAAACCCCTCAGCAAATAATCGATAATAGCCAGCCAATCCGAGAAAACTGCGCACCACCTGAACCGACTTTGGTTGCTCCCAACTGGTGACATCCTCGATCTTTTGGGGATCTACGGAGATACCTCTATTGGAAACAATATATCCGAGAAAACCCACAGAAGACCACCAGAAAGCACATTTGTTGAACTTTGCATACAACTACTCCGGCCGGAGCGTCTCTAGGACGATGCAAAGGTGGCGCACATGTTGCTCCTCAGAACGGGAGTAAATCAGGATGTCGTCGATGAAAACAATAACAAACTGATCCAAATACTCCATAAAGACCCGATTCATCAAATCCATGAATACTGCAGGAGCATTGGTAAGCCCAAATGACATTACCAAAAATTCGTAATGTCCATACCGGGTGCGGAAAGCTATCTTTTGAATATCTGAATCTCTAATCCTCAACTGGTGATATCCTGATCGCAAATCAATCTTACAATACACTGATGTATCCTTTAACTGATCAAACAAATATTCGATACGAGGCAGGGGATATTTGTTCTTGATGGTCACTACATTGAATTGCGTGTAATCGATGCATAATCTCATAGAACCATCCTTCTGCTTTACGAATAGAACTGGCGAACCCCATGGATATACGTTAGGACGGATAAATCCCCTGTCAAGCAACTCTTTAAGTTGAACCTTTAGCTTGTCCAACTCCTTAGGCGCCATACGATATGGAGCCTTTGATGCCGGTGTTGTCCCTGAAATCAACTCAATCATGAACTCGACTTGCCTTTTAGGAGGCAAACCAGGAAGCTCCTCTGGAAATACGTCTGGAAATTCTCGGACCACTGGAACATTCGAGAGGCGAGGGCTACTGCTGTCATCAGTGTTTTCAGTGACAATAGAAAACCCCGACCTCCATGCAACATGAGCTTCTAGGCCTTAAGTGTAGAGATAATCGAAATCCCATCATCTCTGGTGCTAATGAATTCCCACGAGGGTTGGTTCAAAGGTCGAAACGTGACCACCCTCGCTTGGCAATCGACTGCGGCATGATAAGTCGTCAATGATTCCATACCCAGAATAATATCAAACTCCACCATCTCGAGAATCGATAAATCGACGGTGAGAGTATAATCGCCGAAATCTAATGAACATCCCTTAACTTCCTACGTGATATCCAATACCTCACTGGATGGTAGAGACACTGACAAACGTTGTAATCTAAGGGTAGATAACCTACTAATCTTTCCCATGAACAACCGTGATATGAAAGAACTAGAACTACCGGTATCAACAAGCAATTTAACAGGAAATGCATAAACTGAAACCATACCACGAAAAACTGATCCATCGGCCCACTGTGCCTCCTCTCTGGTGACTGCATAAACTCGACCTGTCTCTGGAATTGGAGGCGGCAACGCCAAAATCTGCTGCAGCTGAGATGTCAAAGGTCTGACAGTCTGCTGGGGCAGATACACAGAAGGCCCAACCGATTGCTGAGGCTGATAACCTAAAGCTCCAATCGACTGCTGATGTTGATAAACTGTAGACTGGTATGCTAGGTATGACTACTGATAGTACGACCCCGTCCCAAAATACTGAGATGCCGCTGGTGAGGAGTACTCATGCCTAGACATACAATAAATCTGAATTGGTGGAGGAACTGCCTGCTGACGCCCTGTTTGCTGCTGTAGGGATGACGTCTGAGTTTGACAACCACCTCGTTGTGGCCTCTGTTATCCTGACCGACCTCCCTGTGGGAGTAACTGCTACAGATTTAAGCTGAGCCTTCAAGGGTCAACCTCGACTCTCATGACCCGGAAGCTTACAATAATAGCAGATGGGGGTGGTCTAGAGGACAATTTGGCCTGCAGTGGTCCCTAGATCCACACTGAAAATAATGAGCCCCACCGATAGCTGACATCCGGGTCTACTGAGAACCTTGTGATGACCC
>JAGFNQ010008388.1:0-43225 GCA_024364735.1 Boesenbergia rotunda | reverse complement strand
GGCTTCACTCACCAGGATTCGTGCCCAGTCCCCGACCAGGACTTAATCCGAATTTACTCAACCAAACTTAAATCAGTGTCAACACCAAAATAATAATCGGATCAGACTGCATCAACAAACACCATATCACCATGTTAAGTTCTACCCAACTTAACATCATAACACCAAGTTAAGTTCTACCCAACTTAACATCACAAGTTTTCCATGTCAAGTTAAACCTAACTTAACACACAAGTTCTCCCCCTTTGACACCATCAAAAAGATTGCCCCAAGCAATCCTATCCCTAGTTCCAAAATGAACTCAACCTATTTTTGAAAAACCCCTCAGAAATCAATACTTAGCCTTACCAGTCGACTGCCCCCCTGGGCAGTCGACTGATACAGTCAACTGCCCCCCTGGGCTGTCGACTGATACAATCAACTTCTAACATTCCAGCCCAATTTTAGAAACCTCTAGAAAATTCTAGAAAATCCAAAAAAATCTAAAAATTTACAAGCACATTTATTATGATATACCCTATCCTAGAAAAATATGTTTCCATGAAGAATATCAAATGTGCTTAACTTTTGGCACAAACTCTAATTTTCTCAAACATGGTCATTTTATATCAACTTTGAAACCTAAACATAATTCCATGTGTTTGTCACCTCCATTAGTATTTCACATATATACTTGTCTTCAATTCTCCTCTTTTTCTTATGTATTTTTAATATGATAAAACCTCCTTCTTCTTATCTCTTTACCCTAGATACATAGGCACTTCTCACTCTTCCTTGAATTCCATGATATCAACAGAGCCTCATTTCATCCAATCAACATCAAATCATGAAGTAAACCTTTATTCAAAGAATATGAGAGCATAAACAAGGATTTTAATTCAAATCCATATTCTATCATCCAATAGTAATTTATGAAGTTCAAATCGTATAACCAATATCAAGCCATGATCTAAACTCTCATAACGTAACATGAACCTTTCTTATGCTTTCAATTTTGCAAGTTCTTATCATCCAATATGCCTTTTCTATTTCCCTTTGGATCAGTCGACTGCTCCCTGGGCAGTTGACTGATAAAACAAACAGAAGGTTCCCAGTTTCGATTTTACCTGGATCAGTCAACTGGTTCTTTACCAGTCGACTGATACCTGAATTTCAATTTTTCAGCCTAAATTCAAAAATGCCTAATTAATTCCATAAATCTCCAAAAAATCTGAAATTTCGTGGAGCCTATGTCCACATGGGAAAAATATATTTTCAAATAAATCTACTCCAGATCCCAAGATTGACACGAAATTCAACCCTTCCTAAATTGTATCATTGAAACTTATCGAAAAGTCCTAATTTCGGCCTCTCCTTGATGTATCTTCTCATACCTGACCATAATACATTTCTAGTACTGAGTTATATGACATTTACATATTAAACCCTAATTTTTATCAAATATAATCCCACTTTCATCTTTTTCTCCATGAAACTCCTTTTAATGTGACAATTCCTTAGGATTAAGACTCACCTTATTCTTCCACCCCTTTAGCACATTCTATAGTCCACCTAGACTTTCTAGAGGAACATTTCCCGAGATTCATTTACCATGAATCCCAAAGGCTTCTAGAGCTCTCCCTTGAGCTCTTAGCCCTAGCCATCTCCCTAGGTGACTCAATCCACACTAGATCATACCGGTGTGCCCCCGGTGATTCTTGGCCTACAAAATTAACCTTCTTAACCTTAGACACCTTGTTTTTGGTTAAGTCCTTCTCTTTCCCTTTAAATGACACCCCCTTGCTATTTTTGTACTTCTCCTTCTTGCCATAATTATATGCTTCCCTAGCATACTTCTTTCCATTGGCATTGGAGACCTTAGACCGGTATCCCAACCTCGATCTATCATGGTTGGGTTTTAAACTACCCAACACCATATTGAAACCCTTAGATCCAACCGTGAATCTTTCTAGGGTCTTTTCCAATTTATCAAGTCTTGCCCTCAAGGCTTGATTTTCCCTTTCTAGACTTTTAACTCTAGAATCCACATGTCCACCTTGGACATTCCTAGACCTACCCAACTTTCTAGGCATATGTCTCCCTTTCTTGAGATTTATGCCTTGATCCTTAGATGCAAAGGTCTTGAGTTTGTCATGATGTATGACCTTTCTAGGGTTTTGATCTACCTTGTTAACCCTATTCCTATCGTTATACCTAAATCTATGATTATGCACAAGCAAGCACTTTTCATTATTTCTAGCATACATAGATGAATAATTGACAATATTTTTAACATGCATGGAGGAACTTAAATTTGAATTACATTTTAACTTAAGATTAGGAATTATCTCCCTTACCCTTGTAGCTCCCTCTTGATGTGAGCTTCTTTTCCTCTCATCCTTCTCCCATCTTCTCAAGTGCTCCATTTTCTTGAGCTCTCCTTTTCTTGGACACTTGGTGTGGTAGTGCCTTAGCTCTCCACATGTGAAGTATCTAATTTTCTTTCTTTTCTCTTGGGCTTCTCCATTCCTACAACCTATGTTAGTTTTAAAAGAAATTGAAATGGGATTAGGGTTTACCTCCTTTTTCTTACCCTTTGGACACTTGTCCTTGTAGTGTCCCTTTTTATTGCACCCAAAGAAAATGATGTGGTCATTTGTTCTTGCTTTGGTGGAGGTAGGAGCTTCTTCTTGCTCCGGTATTGATGAGGGTCTCTCCTCCCCCTCAATTCTTGAAGTGGAGACCTCTTCCTCTTCTCTTGATGAAGTTGATGATCTCTCACTCTCTTCTTCCTCCTCTTGGGTTATTGAGCTCACTTTCTCGGGCCCTTCCACTAATTGAACTCGTGTAGGGTTTTCATGGAATTCTCCTATCTTTTTCCATAGCTCATGTGCACTTTCGTACTTACCTACACTACTAATTATTTCATTAGGCAAAACACTAAGTAAAATTGAGATTACTGTTTCGTTTGTCTTTGATTGTGCTTGTTGCTCTTTATTCCAATATCTTGGTCAGAGCTTTTTCCCGTGCTTATCTTTTGGAACTTCAAACGATTCTTCAAGCGCGATCATGTAGTTCCAATCCATGCCGAACCAAGTCTTCGTTCGCATCCTCCAATAGTCGAAATCTTCGTGATCATAGGGAGGTGGAACGCTGATGTCATCACCCAACTTTTCTTCCATCATCTTTTTCCTCTAGCTTATGCTCCTTTGGCGGTTATTCTAACAAGAGCGGTCCTTCTCTCTGATATCACTTGTTAGATCGTTACGCCTTGCTAGAGGGGGGGGGGGTGAATAGCAACTTTTTGCTTTCTTCCGACAATTGTTAGTGTGCAAGTGGAATATACAAAGTGATAGAACTCCTACTTCACGACTGCCCGTAAGGTGGGCGATCCTTAATCTGTCGGTGGATGATTCCCTGGAGCACCTCCGGCTAGATATCGTAGCTCCTTGTGGGTGGAGAAATCTCTCCACAAGCTCTGGACACTACCTATGTACAATAGGCTACTAACTAGCTTTTACCAAGCAAGTTTCGCCACAATCACAAGCACACCTCTAAGTACAAAGACTACTATTTGGCTCTTGACCAAAGCCAAATTCGTCAGTGGTTCTAGCTGAAATGAAGCCTTTTAATAAGGCTTAAAGCTGAACCCAGCCGCTACCAGTCGACTGGTCAATTACCAGTCAACTGGTCCCACTTAACTAGCTAATCAACGGCTCTCTCAATGGCTAGTTTGTGGGTTTACCAGTCGACTACTCCTATAGCAGTCAACTGGTCTAGGGTCGACTTCCTTCTGTGAGTTTCTATTCATGCTAGCAGTCGACTGTTATATTACCAGTCAACTGCCCAACTTATACAAACACTCCTCCTCACTCCGAAGACCTTCCTCCACTTGGGCCTTCAGGTACACTCCCTTGGCTTGCCCCTTGAAGTCCTCTTCCACCGGCTATCGTCCCTCGGATGCACACACAAGCCTTCCCTTGGCTTGCCTCCATGCCACCCTTCACGTGTGCCCTTTGAAGTCCACTTCCTGGCCTGCCCTTGGAGTCCTCCTCCCTCTGTTTTTGTCCCTTCATGACTCAGTTGACTCTTCACCAGCAACCTTGACTGTTGCCTTCGCGCCCTCTTCGTCTTCAGCTCTCGTCCATCGGATGCACACAAGCCTCCAGCTTGCCTCCATGCTATCCTTCACGCATGCCTCGAAGTCCACGCCCCTCGGCTCATCATCCCTACTATTCATGGTCCCTCGGGTGCACACAAGCCTCCATCTTGTCTCCATACCACCCTTCACCATATAGAAGCCGTCCAGCTAAGTCAATATGTGTAACCTGCAATCCTGCACACTCACATACACATATTAGATCACAAGGGTAAACATAACTTAAACCCTTTGCCCAAACATCAAAACACATGGTCACTCCGGACCATAGATTGCCCCAACACCCTGATCTAGAGAGGAGAGCGAGGTGAGGAAGAGAACGAGGGAAAATATCTCTGGCTTGATCAACTGTTGAAATTTCGATCACACCGTGGGAGAAAGGAAAATCGGCTTTGGGTGTCGGGCGGCTTCGGTGAGGAAGGAGGAGGAGAAACGCAGCATCGAGTAGGGTCTCGCGCTAGGGTAGCCGCGCAATCCAGGAGATGGGGCTCTCAACGCCTCATTTGTGTGCGTCGAAGCAGACGAAGAAGAAGAAGAAAAAGAAGTAGGAGGAGAAGAAGAAAGGGGGGGGGGTGTGGCGGCGAGGAACTGCTCGCGCGTGCGGTGGCTTCGGGGCGGAAACACGGGGAGAGGAAATGTCTTTAGGGAAGAAAAGTATGATTTTTTATAAATTCGATGTAACTTTGTAGAAAAACCCTCCAACTTTGCATAATTCGAACCACGCCCCTAATTTAGGGGTTTATGCATTTTAAGCCCTGTGAATTTTTATATTTAACACTCCCTCATTAACAAAAATTTGGTCCCCAAATTTCACTAGTAAACCACAATAGGTACTTAACAACTTAAATGCAATTAAATGTTGAACGAAAAATCAACTATACGCACCTCAAGAAAATAGATGAGGATAGCAAGCTCTGATTATATCCTTGAGCTCCCAAGTAGCCTCCTCATCAGAGTGGTGCTGCCAACCAATCTTGACCAACCGAATAGTCTTGTTTCTCAACCAATGCTCCTTACGGTCTAGAATCCGCATAGGTACCTCCTCGTAGGTTGCGTTTGGTTGGAGTGTGATCAGCACCTCCGATAAGATACATGTAGGATTTGGTACATATTACCTCAGCATGGAAACATGGAACACATCGTGAACTCCAGCGAGAGAAGGTGGTAATGCCAAACGGTAAGCTATTGCTCTGATCCGCTCCAAAATCTGGAAAGACCCAATATAGCGTGGAGCTAGCTTACCTAGCAAACCAAACATCTTCACCCCTTTCGTGGGTGATACTCGTAAGAATACGTGATTGCTCATGAAGAACTCCAAGGGCTTGCGTCGCCGATCTGCATAACTCTTCTGGCGATCCTGAGCCTCTGATAGACGGCGTCTGATAGTACGGACTAGCTCTGCATCACGCTGAATACTCTGAGGTCCTAACAACTAAGATTCCCCAACCTCCTCCCAGAGGCTGGGTGTCCTGCAAGCCCTGCCATACAATGCCTCAAATGGTGTTATCTGGATAGTCGAATGATAGCTATTATTATAGACAAACTCATCTAAGTGCAGGTGATCTTCCTAGTTGCCTCCAAAATCCATAACACAGGATCTCAGTAAATCCTCTAGAGTCTGAATGGTACGCTTTGACTATTCGTCCGTTTGCTGATGAAAGGCTGTATTGAATCGAAGCTCTGTACCCATAGCATACTGAAAACACTGCCAAAATCGTGAAGTGAAATGCGGGCCTCTGTCTGATATGATGCTCAGAGGGATACCGTGTAGTTTGATAATCTCACGGCAGTACAGCTTTGCCAGCTTGTCCATTGAATCTGTCCTCTGAATCCCCAAGAAATGAACAGATTTGGTTAATCGATCAATGATCACCCAAATCACGTCGTGTCTTCTCCGAGTCCTCGGTAACCCCACAACAAAATCCATAGTGATGTGCTCCCATTTCCACTCAGGAATAGGGATCATCTACAGTAATCCAGCAGGTCTCTGATGCTTGGCCTTCACCTGCCGGCACACTAGACATCTAGCTACGAAGTCCACAATGTCTTTCTTCATACCATTCCACTAGTAGGAACGTCTCAAATCTCGGTACATATAGGTTCCGCTAGGATGTATAGCAAACTGAGATCGATGAGCCTCCTGAAGCAACTCCTCCAAGACCAGATGTGACTTAAGTACGCACAATCTTCCTCATAAATATAGAATACCCTCGTTATCTCGTGTAAAGTTAGTATGCTGCTCTGAAGCTATCCGACTATCTAGAAACTGCAGGTGCTTATCACTGACTTGAGCTTCTCGGATCCTTGTCCTGATCGAAGACTGAGCAACCATAGTCACCAATAACCCTTTCTCTGTCTGACCCTGCTCCTCCAGTCCTAACTCTGAGAAGCTCTGAACTAAGTCTGTGACCATAGCCCGGTGACAAGCTAGAACACTCCGGGATTTTCTGCTCAGTGCATCTGCAACCACATTAGCTTTCCCTGGATGATAGCTAATAGTGCAATCATAATCCTTCAGGAATTCCATCCATATCCTCTGATGAAGATTCAGCTCCTTCTGAGTGAATAGATACTTGAGACTCTTGTGATCCATGAAAATCTCAAATGTGACGCTATAGAGACGGTGTCTCTATATCTTCAGGGCAAAAATAATGACTGCAAGCTATATGTCATGAACTGGATATTTCTTCTCATGTTCCTTCAACTTACGAGAAGCATAAGAGACTAGTCATCCATTCTGTATCAAAACTGCACCCAAACCCTGATGTGATGCGTCAGTGTAGATTACGAAACCATCCTCTCCCGAAGGTAACACCAAAACAAGCGCCGACACCAATTGCCGCTTGAGCTCCTGAAAACTCGTTTCACAAGCCTCTGTCCAAACAAATTTCACGCCCTATCTGGTTAGACGTGTCAATGGTGAAGCAATGCTGGAAAACCCCTTAGCAAATAATCGATAATAACCAACCAATCCGAGAAAACTGCGCACCTCTTGAACCGACTTCGGTCGCTCCCAACTGGTGACAGCCTCGATCTTCTGGGGATCTATGGAGATACCTCTATTGGAAACAATATATCCAAGAAAACCCACAGAAGACAACCAAAAATCACATTTGTTAAACTTTGCATATAACTACTTCGGTCGGAGCGGCTCCAGGACGATGCGAAGATGGCGCACATGTTGCTCCTCAGAACGGGAGTAAATCAGGATGTCGTCGATAAAAACAATAACAAACTGATCCAAATACTCCATAAAGATCCGATTCATCAAATCCATGAATACTGCAGAAGCATTGGTAAGCCCAAATGACATTACCAAAAATTCGTAATTTCCGTACCAGGTGCGGAAAGCTATCTTTCGAATATCTGAATCTCTGATCCTCAGCTGGTGATATCCTGATTGCAAATCAATCTTAGAATACACTGATATATCCTTTAACTGATCAAACAAATATTCGATACGAGGCAGGGGATATTTGTTCTTGATGGTCACTGCATTTAATTGCGTGTAATCGATGCATAATCTCATAGAACTATCCTTCTTCTTTATGAATAGAACTGGCGAACCCCATGGATATACATTAGGATGGATAAATCCCCTGTCAAGCAACTCTTTAAGTTGAACCTTTAGCTTGTCCAACTCCTTAGGCGCCATATGATACGGAGCCTTTGATGCCGGTGTTGTCCCCGGAATCAACTCAATTATGAACTCGACTTACCTTCTGGGAGGCAAGCCAGGAAGCTCCTCTGGAAATACATCCAAAAATTCTCGGACCACTGGAACATCTGAGAGGTGAGGGCTACTGCTGTCATCAGTGCTGATTAGTGACAATAGAAAACCCTAACCTCCATGCGACATGAGCTTCTAGGCCTGAAGTGTAGAGATAATTGAAATCCCATCATCTCTGGTGCTAATGAATTCCCATGAGGGTTGGTTCAAAGGTCGAAACGTGACCACCCTCGCTTGGCAATCGACTGTGGCATGATAAACCATCAACGAGTCCATACCCAGAATAATATCAAACTCCACCATCTCGAGAACCGATAAATCCATGGTGAGAGTATAATCGTCGAAATCCAATGAACATCCCTTAACTTCCTACGTGATATCCAATACCTCATTGGATCGTAGAGACACTGACAGACGTTGTAATCTAAGGGTAGACAATATACTAATCTTTCCCATAAACAATCGTGATATGAAAGAACTAGAACTACCGATATCAACAAGCAATTCAGCAGGAAATGCATAAACTGAAACCATACTACGGAAGACCGATCCATCGGCCCACCGTGCCTCCTCTCTGGTGACTACATAAACTCAACCTGTCTATGGAATTGGAGGTGGCAACACCAAAATCTGCTACAGCTGAGATGTCAAAGGTCTGACAGTCTACTGAGGTTGATATACAGAAGGCCCAACCGACTGCTGAGGCTGATAACCTAAAGCTCCAGTCGACTGCTGATGTTGATAAACTGCAGGCTGGTATGCTGGGTATGACTACTAATAGTACGACTCCATCCCAAAATACTGAGATGCTGCTGGTGAGGAGTACTCATGCCTAGGCATACAATAAATCTAAACTGGTGGAGGAACTGCCTACTGACGTCCTGTTTGCTGCTGTCGGGATGACGTCTGAGTTTGACAGCCACCTCGTTGTGGCCTCTGTTGTCCTGACCGACCTCCCTGTCGAGTAACTGCTATAGACTTAAGCTGAGCCTTCAAGGGACAACCTCGACTCTCATGACCCGGAAGCTTACAATAATTACAGATGGGGTGGTCTAGAGGATAATTTAGCCTACAGTGGTCCCTAGATCCACACTGAAAACAATGAGCCCCACCGATAGCTGACATCCAGGTCTGCTGAGAACCTTGTGATGACCCTGCTGAAAATCGTCTCGACTTCTAGGGTCGAGATTGAGGCCCAGAAGTCTCCTGCTTACTTTGACTCCTGCTACTGCGCTTCTGTTCGATGGTCTGCTAGTTCTGAAACACTGCTGAATCCTGAGCTGGCTGCTTCCCTTTCTTCTTATCACCAAACAACCGATACTGGGTCATCAATATGTGTAGAGCCTAGTCCAAAGCCTCTCGATAAGAAGTAGGTGTCGGATAGCTTGGTGGGTTTCTTAAGAAAATACCTGGTCGTCCATGAGAGACCTCTACATATCCACAGATTAAAAAATTAATCCGAATGGAGACTATCTCTCATATGACCGTCCCATCATCGTACCAATTGATTCGAGTTACAACTTAGCCAAACTCAAAGTTCGAGCCTTGTAAGTCGCCTAACCAATTGGTTGCGGAAAAGACGACGAGCGGATCACCGGTTTTTATGTTTATTATTGGGGTCCAAATAATTAATTATCAACAATAATTATTAAATGATTAAGAACATGATAATTAATTAATCATCACATAAAATGATAAGATCAAGGAGCCAAGGAAGAGGTTATACCTTCCCGTTACCTCGGGATCTTCTATCGTATGACCCTCCCCTCTTGGACGTCGTGTGGGCGACGATCTACCAAGAACTGGAATCACCAAGGCCTTCCAATCAACAGCTTCTTCACGTGCAAACCAACCCTAGAGCTAGGGTTTTCCGCCGGTCCTCCTTCTTCCTCTCCTCCTTGCGCTGCCGGCCACACAAGGGCCTCCCAAGCTTGCCGACCACAAGGAAGCACCGGAGAGGAAGCTAAGGAAGAAGATGAAGGAGAAAATAAGAAAGGAAAGATCCTTTCTTGCCTCCAAAACCTGTCGGTTCCCTCAGCCCTAGCTCGCGGCGCCGCAAGGAACTTCCTTCCTTGCTGTCGATTCTTCTCCTCTTCCCTTGCTTGTGTGAGGCGCCAATCACCACTAAGGTGATGAGAAGAGATCGGTGGAGAGAAGAAGCACAAGAGATGATCGGAATCTCCTCTTTCCTAGCTTCAAATCAGCCACCACCTTCCCTTCTACTGCCGGCGCCCACTAGCCCTAGGAGAGAGAAAAAGAGAGAAGAGAGAAAACCCAAGGGTTTGATGATCAATTCGATTCCTTGGTTTCATGATACCATGGGGTATTTATAGGGCTACAATAGGGGCCATAAGGAGGAGTTGGGTCTGGCCTGCTAATGGATCCAAACCCGATCCATTAATGAAGAACCATTCCACTAAAGGCCCTTCATTGAACTACCTCACCAACCCCCATATTTTCATATGGGCTCCACCTATTATAAGTATAATTTCTCCCCGTGTTTAAGATATCGAATGCCCATTATTAATTTAAATTACTGACAATTTTAATTAATCAACCTCTAACTCCTTGACTAGTACCACTCATCCTTATTATCATGTTAGACCAAGTCACCTATAGGATTTAACATGATGAACCTTATGAGCTCATCAAGGGGGCATCATCATCCCGACTCACTAGGACACAGATTCCGTCTATAATCAATGACACACCATGTAAATAATATTATTTCCCAACTTACTGGGCCTATCCATTTAGCAGAATAAATCTCGCCCATTGGTAAATCAAAGAAATAACTACTAAGTACATGTGCCCGTTATTATATCGGTTCAGAGCATGTACTCCATAATAAACTGAGATCCGATCCAATTATAAAGTCAGTATAAATCGGATCACCTCTATGTCGGTCCTGCTTAATGCATACAAAGTGCACTAGTGTAATTCTATAGTCAAGATAATCCATACTTAATTACACTACAACCATCCCGATGGTTTGTCAACTCCATCTCGGTTGTGAGCCTCTATTTATACTCTGCAAGGGACTGATAACATGATCTTCATTTGTCACCACACACCATGTTATCTATAATGCAAAGCATCAGACAGTTTGCACATACTAATATAAACATGCAATAGTGATCTTGTGATTCTTTTTAAAATGTAGATGCCATACAGAAAAGGTAAGACTTTTAGTATACATCCTAACAGTAGGAGCCCATCCAGACATACATAACTGAATATATCCAGCGAGGCCCTACGTGAACTGTGTCGTCCGCTCATCTTCGGTAGCCACCAACTGAGGACAAAATCCATAGGCGATTGAATTCTGCCTCATACTCCAAAACTGAGCGATCTCCCTGGTGAAGACCAAGAAACTCTTGCCGTCGGGTCATACGAAACGCAACAAGATAATATTTTCCCTCAAAAGCTTCGCGAAAAGAAACCCAAGTATTGGCCATCCACCAATAATAGCCCTTGCATGTTCCACCAAGTGATGACCTGATCTCGAAGGTGATAAGTAGCCAACTCTACCTTCTCTATGTCTGTGAGAGTCATATAGCTGAAGGTGACCTCCAATGTCTCCAATCAGACACGAGCAGCATACGGATTGGTTCTCCATGGAACAGTGTGAAACGACCCTTCATAGACGCTGCCAATAACTGAATCTGAGCTCTGTCCAGAATCCAGCCGCTTGGGCAGGGGTACCAATGATGGCGCTACAGGGACTGCCACTGGTAGCACTGATGGACCTGCCTCTGATGATACTAATAGAACTGCTATCGGATATACAGGGGGGACTCTCAGTGATGGAGGTCTCAGCTCACCCCAATAGGTCCTGGTGATCTAGTCCCCGACTAGTCGGCTCCACCCTGGTGGGCCTCTCAACCTCCTGACATGAGTCTCTCTCTGCCTCTTCTGCCTCCCCCGTGATTGTCGTCCACGACCACGTGGACAAGGTGGAGACAACTCAATATGATGAGGCCTACCTGTTAAAAAAACCAACACGTATTACTTAGATATAATTTTACCAAAATTTAAAATCAACTTACTTCTTGTTTGCCGGGAGAGATCTCGTCACTGCCAAGTCCCAAAACACAACCATGTCAAGAAAGTGACTTTGCAAAAAAAAAATATATAAAAATCTATAAAATACAGATAGACCTTGTAAAATAACTTCGTAAAACCCACAGACACCAAATTATATCGCAAAACCAGACTCTGATACCAAAAATTATCATGCTCCCAGAAGCCCATGCTTACTAAAAATTGGGCAGTATCTCCCTTGTAGGGTGGACAAATGGGACAAATAATACATAACTCTCACAATAATATAGCTCAGCCTCACTCGGTTGACATCATAATAACAGAATAAACTCATAACCACGCAGTTTATATTGATATAAAAGATAGACATAAACATAGCGGACAGTTAATATCGTTAAGAAAAACAATAATAGCAAAGAGTCCATTTACTAAAGAAAACTCCAATGTAAACCCAAAATAAACATACCAGACCATAAGGTATAAATAAAAGTCTACTAAGACGATACCGGATAAATAAAAATAAATGCTAGTCTAGGAATTAAATGCAGAAATAAACCAGATACTAAACCAAACTCCAAACCAAATCGACATGGTGGGACCGGCAACTAGATCCTCTGCTGGCACCAAGTAATGCATCTACCTGCTACCTGAAGCAAAAGTAGATGGTAGGGGTGGTGAGTCCGGGCGGAAGATAAATGATCTACAAGAATACAAAAGCGAAATACCCATCTTATTTGTACCAGAAAAGACCCATCTCCAGAGTCTCGTATCAATTCAGGGTCCTATTTTCAAGGACATAGTTTAGCTAATTATAAAATTAACAAATTAGCCAAACATGATACTAAACATGATTAAGACAAACTTTAATTATAACATATATTTAAATAAATCAAAATAAATATGAATTCCTTCTCAATCAAATTTATCAAAATTGGATTATAAGGTTAAACATTCCACAATTTAATCCCTGTCGATTTAAAAATTCAACGCCCAATGAAAACCCTTGGCAAAATAATGCCGTAGCAACAAAGTCAAACCTTAACAGGACAACAGCTAGAGTCCACAAAGGTACACATTCCAAATTACAACTCATGACACATCAACACACATCTAGGACAGTAACTGTAGGACCGGTGCCGTCGATAGAGGGGGGGGGGTGAATATCGATCGTGGAAATTATTCGTGGAAACTTCGTAGAAAACTTTAGTTCGTTCTGGACTCAGGGTTAGTAGCAGCGGAAAACAAACAGAACGAATAAAACAAGGACACAACGGGATTATTTACTTGGTTCCTGACCCCCCAGGGTCAGTACGTCCAAGGCCTATGTACTCGGCGTGAGTCCACTATTAGTCTCCTTTCCGGAATTTCCGGAGGTGGAGAAAACCCGTCTTACAGTGTACAATTACAAGCAATAATAATTTGAAAGTTAAGTACGGAATAACTAAAAGCAAACCGAACAAGAATCTGAAACTTGGCCGATCTGGACCTCCGAAGTGCCGCGCACTTCCTCCTGGAGCCTCCCGGTCGTAGAGCCTTGTTTCTAGCGCGTTGTCGTCGGTCGGAATGATCAGAATCACTCTGGAATGTTGTGTCTGAAGCAGAGGGGTCGAGACCCCTTATAAAGGCCTCCTGGGGGCGCCCTGGACGCCGGGGGGCGCCCTGGACGCCGGGGGGCGCCCCGGAAGACTCGGTCAAACTTTATCCCTGCGTCTACCTCGCCGCAGCTGATAACATCTTTGACCAGGGCGCCCCGGATCTTCCGGGCGCCCATCTTGAATCCAGTCAGCACTTATCCACTTGCTTCGGACTCGTAGCAGCGAAACAGGCTACTGACCAGGGCGCCCTAGTGCATGAGGGCGCCCTGGTGCATGAGGGCGCCTTGCTTAGGGCCTAAATCAAGCTTGCTTTATCTTTGATTCTTGGTACCTGCAATATCCACAAACACAAAGCATAGATACATATAATATTGGTCTTAAGGACTTGGTTTGGACTTCGGATTTGCATGAAACCCTAGGTCGAACCGGCACGAGTTCCTATCCCCGAGAACTCGCCCTTCACCTACTCCTTTCAGGAGACGGTTGCCACCCAGTCCTTCGGATGGACTTTTGCTTAGCCTCCGATTTCTCCGGATCTCGAGACGCCCGAACCCCGACCCGTCTCTACTCCTGTCCTTAGTCATCGCTCAGCTAAGTTGCTCAGTCCCTTGGACCAAGACTTCATTACCTAGCAGTCTTTCGCCAGGTGCCTAGCATCCCTTCGCTAGGTCTTTGTTACCAAGCGGTCCTTCGCCTGGTGCCTAGCAATCCTTCGCTAGGTCTTCTATGCCTAGCAGCCCTTCGCTAGGTGCCTAGCAGCCCTTCGCTAGGTCTTCTATGTAGAGCGGTCAATATGGGTTGGTCCCGTTGGGTTGGCCCGCCCCGCCAAAAAATTTGAATGGGTTGGGTTGAAAATTTTTCAACCCGTCAACTGGCGGGCCTAAATGGGTCAGCCCGCACGGGCCGCGGGTCTAGGCGGGCCAACCCGCGGCGGGCTCGGGTTGGCCCGCGGGCTAATAAAATAATAATAAACTATCTAAGTTTAAATGTTTAATAAACATCATGCTTCATGCTCCACGAATCCACGGTCACTCCAAAGTCCAAGCTATGCACTGATCCACATAATTGCTCCACGGTCCATGATGTAAAAAAAAAAAAAAGTGAAAAGCGACAGTCGCCTCTATTTCCCTTTCCCATGCTATTCGACTGGGTTAAACACTTAAACCTATTTCCCTTTCCCATGCTCTTCAACTCTTCGTCTTCCCCACTCGCCAGCCGAAAGTCGCCACCAGTTCACCTTTTGCAATTTTGCTGAGCCCGAAATGCCGCTTCACCTTCTCAGCTTCTCTTATCACCGGATTCACCCACCGCCTAGGGCTAGGGCTAGGAGGCAGAAGCCAGAAGGTCGTCCTACACTCCTACTCTTTCTATTTTGCCATCGCTTTGTGTCTTGGTCTTCCTCTTCCCTAAATCACCGCCTCGCCTACCTTGCGCAGTTGCGCTCACAGTTGCAGCCTCGCACCGTCACACTCGCCCATCGAGCGCCCCTCCCCGTGGCCGTGAAGAAGAACGGCCACAATTTCGGCAATCGGCAGTCTCCAAGCTCCTGTTTAAGCCTGTAAAGCATCGGGTAGCTGGTGAGGTTGATCTCGGCGCCCTGCAGCGACGCATCGCCCTGGAACTCCAAGCTCGACAAACTATTCTTGCTGAATCCGGAGAAGTCGAATTCCTGTAAGATTTAGAAAATCTCAAGGCTATTCTGCCTCTTTCCTGTAAGATTCTTCCGGGACTAATTCACACTTATTTATGTCTATCTTTTGGTGATGCTTCATGGTGGCTTTCTTTTTCATTGTCAGCATCCAAAGGGAAAACAAAAGAGGGATGCGCCTCAGGCCCTCAGCAGCACGTTCTATGTTCTAACTAATTCACTTAGAACTAATTTATACAGAATACCTGTTCGAACATAGCAGATTTCTCTTGTGTTTAAGTACTAATTTATACAGAATTTTCACTCATCTCAGCAAAATTGAGATATCTTTCAGATTTTAATCATGGGATCACCATACCTGTTCGAACAGAGAGAAGTGGTCTACTTGATGCAGATGGTGAGAAGAATGATTATGATTGGTATGCTTCCTTATGTAAGAGGCTTTGTTCATTGGCTCGATGACAATGTTAATAGCCACTCCACTATGTTGTAAAGAGACAGTTAGTTGCTAAGAATCTGGAATGAACTGTTGTTATATTTTTCCTGAGCCTGAATCATGTAATGTGAAATTTCTGTTGGTTCCTTAGTTGTTATTTATTGAGCCAAGTCAAGAAAGCAATTTGTTATCAAACGATTATAGTTCCTTGAATTAGACAATTTGTTGTACTCATTATTTTTTATGGGCCCGCGGGTTGGCCCGCCTAACCCGTGGCCCGCCTTGAATTGGGTTGGGTTAGGGATTTCCCAATCCGCCTGATGACGGGTCGACCCGCCCCCGCCCCGCCAAATTGCCGACCCGTTACGGGCCGACCCGCCCCGCCACGGGTTGGTCCGTTTGACAGCTCTACTTCTATGCCTAGTAGTCCTTCATTAGGTGCCTAGCAACCCTTTGCTAGGTCTTAGGGTTACGATACCTAGCAGCCCTTCGCTAGGTGCCTAGCAATCCTTCGCTAGGTCTTGACGTTTCGATGCCTAGCAGCCATTCGCTAGGTGCTTAGCAATCCTTCGCTAGGTCTTGAGGTTTCGATGCCTAGATTAACTAGGACTTTTCTTCAACTAAGATTACTTCTCTCTTACTCCCCTTTGTCTATTTATTGTATCACTGACTTAAGTGTATTGTCAAACATTAAAACACTTCAAGAGGAACATCATTGATGTAACTTGCACTAACAATCTCCCCCTTTTTGATGTTTGACAATAACTTAAGTTAGATTGGTTTAAGGGGCTAACTCACTATCCTTTAGGATAAAAAACAAGAAAAAATTGATATAAGCATGGAAACACTATTTTTGATTTTTGGGAAAAAATTTTCTAGAATTTTTCTAACTTAAGCACACCTCTCCCCCTTTGTCATACATCAAAAAACTTTAAGAAAATACTTGCACCAATAATGAATATTTTGGTTCTTTTTTGAAAAATACTTAGTGCAGAAATTTTGAAAGCATTGTATTTTGAATGCGTAAATGCAGAAATTACTTATATATTGCATTGAAAAAATGCATAATTTTGAAAAAGATGTTATTCACTTTTGAAAAATACAAGTCTTTGAAAACAACATGCAAGTACTTTTTCTAGAATATAAAGTACTTTTTGGAAAATGCATAACTTTTGAAAATGTGTTATTTTGGAAGATATAAATATTATGCATATTTTGCAAGTACTAATTATTTTTGAAAAAGATGAGACTTTGAAAAATATAAGTAATTTTTGAAACATAATATTTTACTTGACTAAGTTTTTTTTCAGTCTGACACAATCCTGGGAAACCTTGTTGACTACAAGGACATTTTCCTAAGTGCCCTGGAACTTTTTCTGAGTCAAGTAAGTATTAATGAATATATATATTATTATTTTTTTAAAAATGATAATACTTTTGAAAGCATATGTTACTGGATTTTGAAAATACAGCGCATGAAATTATTTAAGATATTCAATAATTCTTTTAATTTGATCTCCCCCTAAACTTGACTCAGTCCCGGGAAGCTTGTTGACCACAAGTACTCTTCCTCTGAGTCTTAAGGTTTGATTCAGATCAAAAGAATAATAATTTTCAAAATGGTTTAACTTGTTAGACTCCCCCTAAATTTGACACGTCCTAGGAGTCCTTGAAGATCATAAAGTGGACCTTTCCTCTGTGTCTTTAGGGTTTATCAAAGTCAAAGAACCGATAATTTTTAAGTAGATAAATTTTGAAGCCACAATTTGGAAAGAAGATAATTTTGAAAACATATGTAATGCAAATTAAGGTGTAGTTTTCGAAAAATATTTTTAATAAACAAAACACTCCCCCTGCATCCAACACCGTTTAACTCTATCTAAGTGTTAAATCCGACACTTTTGGCGCGAGCCAGAAAATTTTTCGGAAGAAGAGTTACGGATTTCCGGGACCCAAACTATAAAGAGGATTAAATTGTTTTGAAAATTAAGTTTTAAGGGCTGTGTTGTAAATATACATTAACTGCTAAGGGTAAAGTTTGGATTCCAAAACAGTTGAGGGGCTTATTTGCAAAAAGCCGCAGCCACTTATAAACCTTATTTCTTCTCTTCGCTCGGCTGCAGCCACACCCGAGCCCTAAGTTTCCGACGACCCTTTCTCCTCACTCGACGAAGCCGACGCCCTCTTCTCCTTCCAGATGGCGATCATAACTCCAACCCCGACCTCAGTTTCCTGAGTTGTCTCCCCGCCCTCCGCATTGAGTCTTTCTTCCCTTTTCACTCGCGACCATAAACGTCGGATAAGGGAGCAGATTTGGGTGTCGATTGTGAGTTGGTTTCCACCTTGGTCGGCGCAAGCAAGGTAAGGGATCTTGTTGTGTCCTTGATGGATTCTAGCAATTGATTTTCGTGGGGATCTTAGCTACTAAATCAAAGTTTAATAAGGCAGTCTTTGATTGAATAGTTTTCCTGGCTTTTCGAATATGGATTTCTGATTGAGATTCTTGCCTTAGTGTTCATAATCATTCGGCTGTTGGTTTTGGTTTTTGAAATCAATTACAGCTTGTGTGAGTTGATCGCAACTCTGTTTTGAGACCGATTTTGGGTTGCTGTGGGGAATCGTTTTGCTTCAGATGGATAGAACTTTCTGCTATTGGCTTGGATCACCTGGGAGTTGAGGTAAGGAATTGATATGGTTGTTTTGGTGTTGAATCCGAATTTGATGAGTTTCTTTGAGTTCTTTTTGTTGCTACCGTGAGGTTGTTTAGGTTTGTATCCTGATTTGGTTTTGGTTTGGGGAACCCTATTTTAGAATTTCAGTAGGTTTTTGACATCACCATGAGTTAGAGTTTAATTTTTGGAATCTTGTTCTTAAGAGGATACCTGATAAATGTATTGGAATTCGGTTTCTATTGTGTAGAGTTTCATCAGCTCTATTATGGTTGTTGGCAAACAATCACAGTTTAGATATTGTTTTGATTTTAATGGATAGATGCGATTGTGATTTGTTGGAATTAATCTATTATATTCCCTGGTGATGAACTGGGTTGGTTAGTTTTGGATTTGAGCTTTTAGGGATTTTAATGAATCTGATTAGTCGGGTTTACCTAGTTCTTGGTTGTGCACGTGATGCCATGTATCACTCCTTGTTAGTTGTGAGTTTTGATGAGGTTGGTTTATCTCGAGGAATTGTCCTTATGTGATCGGAGTTGAGTGGATTTGCCTCCATTAGAGAAATCCATGTCGGATTTGGTAATCACTTGGGTTAGATCGGGATAAAATATAACTTGAGTCAGGATTCGACCTATACAGAAACTAATCACTAATTAGGGTTAATTAGTGACAATCACCTTTAGGATGGTGATAATTGGGTTTGTATCGTGTTTAGATAGTTATCATTTGTTATAGTAGCTAAAAACTATGTCTTTGCTACAGGGCACTGACTTGCTTTCGGACTTCTGGACGGAGGTTTTTATTTGATACGGACTCCTTCTACTCTTTGAAGGCGGGTACTGATAAGCACCATTTTATTGATTATTTTAATTGCTAAAATCCATGTTTGACTCATGTTTTTATTGCTTAATTATGATTTTACCCTAGGTTTTGGAACTTTATCTCATTTTGGACTTAATTGCAAAATTACACAATTTTTGGATTAATTGGCCACTAATTTTCTGATATATTTTTTGTAGGCAAGAAAGGATCCTGGACCTAGAGCATACTGGGTCAAACTTGAGTCGGATGGGAACCGGATCGAATTATCAAGCCTACGATTAATCCGGGCCGTCCGATTCAAGAGCGGCTAGATCTGAGCCATCCGGGACGATCTGAAGCAATCCGAGCTAGGGTTAGGGTTGATCAAGCTCACTAATCAAGATCTGAAGGTTTCATCCCAATCAGAGCTAAATCAACCGTTGGATCAAGCAAGGAGGGCTCTAGAGCGTCCATTCACAGATAGAGTTGATCTGGACCATCCGTTGCATATCTGGAGGATCCGAGCTACCACAATGCAGATCCTGATCCCAGATCATCATCATAAAAGTTTGGCTCAAATCAGAGCAAGATCAGCCGTTGGATCTCCTCCAATCAATCTGAGCCGTCCAAAGTTAATTACTTAAGCAAAAATTTCCCACAGCGCACAGTGGTCGCGTCTCCGCCGTAGCTGTTTCCTTCTTCGTTTTCTTCACTGTTTCATTAGCTAGTTCTTCATCAAGGAGGCGCGATCCCTCAAATCCATCATCAAAGCAAGAGTTAGGTCAGTGAAGAGAGCTCTTGGTGAGGTTTCCGATTGATTTTCTGTTCAATAGCCAGTTTGCGCGAGGTCTCGGCAGCTTGCTATCTGATTTCAGCGAGCTCAGCTGTGCTCCACTTCCACTACATCCGAGCTGACCAGAGGGGTTCCCTGGAAGGTTTCGGGCACTCCCTAATCCCAATCGCGAGCCACCACAACGAGTTTGATGAAATTGGAAGCTGATTTCAGTTTGGGCAGTGAGCTGATCAGATTCGGTAGCATAGGCGATTTTCACTGATTTGCGGAGCTTGCGGGTCCGAGGTTCTCCCTTGATTGACGACCAAGGAGCTCTTGAGTTGGAGAATGGTTGAGGAGTAGCTTAGGATTTTAATTTCCATGTTTTGTAGCTTAAACTCCATTACTGCACTTGTTCTGTTTTTGTAGTTTCATATCAGCTGTTTAAGTTTGTAGTTCTGAATTGTTTAGCTTAATTACGATTTTAATCTTCCAGTTCAGTGAGTTAGGAATCTGTGTAGTGATAGATTGCATTTAATTTTAGTTTATTTCTGTGTTTAATGGTTGCGTATCAGATTGTTAGTTTGCGTATCAGATCAGTCCCTTTCCATTGAATTCCTGAATTTAGTTCCAAGCGTGTTTCAGTTTCACTCTATGAGTGTACGTTGCAGTTTGTTTAAGTTAAATAGCATTCGATTTAGGCTTTGCGCATTAGTTATTGCGTATCAACTTCAAATCTGAAATCTGAATTCCATTTCTGAAATCCCAGCTCATTCTGAAATTCCAGGGCATGTTTCTGAGTTTTTGTTTCATTGGAGTTTGAATCTGCATCTACTTGCTGCTGAATCTTGTACCCGAATTGCTTGATTCACAACCAATTGATTTACAGCAGTCGATTTCTGCATCAGCTTGTGTGTATCGATTTCATATCTGATTTGCAGGATTTCATTTCTGCAGTTAGCAAATCTGAATTCCTGCGTTTCTGCTCTAAAAACTTGCGTATCAGCCATTTCTTTCAGCAACTGAACTTGGTCTCCAGTAGATGTGAGTCTTCTCTTACATTTATACATTGTAGCTGGGGTGGTTTACAAAGATTTAGTTGCATCCAACTTGTAGCTGAATACCTACTGCATGTCTCTGAATTTCTGAAACCAAACTGCAGTAAACTGAAATTTCTGCAGATTTGGTGGTGTCTAGTTCCTTCAACAATCTGATTTGATCAGTCATTCATTTGGAATCCGAAATTTCTTCTTATCCTTGCATTTCCTTGCATTTACAGCTTTCATTTTCTAAGCTTGATCAATAGGTTACAAGGCTGAAATGTTAGAATCAATCTTGGCACAAGAACTCAGTTTTGGCACAAGGATTGGCCCTTGCGTGCCAAGCTGTTTTGGGTGAAGTTTTGCATCAAGTTTTGACTTATCTTTTGGGTGTAGAATAGTGTTGAAATCAATTGATATCACCCCTCAGTATTTCTGAATTTTCTTTGCATTGGTTTGCTTCCAAAACTTGTAATAGAGTTGAGTTGTAACTTGTTTAAATTTGAATGCTATTGTTTGCATTAAGATTGTTTGCTCTCCAAAAATCGCTATCACTGCCTTGTACCTTTGTTTAGCATTTGTTTTGCATGTGAAATCAGAATTGGCCCAAAATTGATTAAGTGTTTTAGTGGATTAAGTGCCAATTGGTTGAATCAATAAATGCCATCACTTGTTTTGTCATGAGTTAAGTTTCCCTTCTTCTCATTTCACTTTCATATCTGAATAGCAACCCAAAACCCAAGTTTTATTTGAAACCCAAAATTCACAAACGACACCCAAATACAAGCGTGAATCTCGCAACGTCAACTAGTCCCCGAGAAAAATACGACCTGTGGCCCCTATATTACATTTTCAGATTTTTCAAGGGTTTCCAGCTTTCAGTTATTTATTAATATTTAAATTTGATGAGCCCATACTTTCGTGACAAATTTAATTTAGTATAATTTGGGCTTGTCAAATTTTTGGCGCCGTTGCCGGGGAAGCAACTAGTTGATTTGTTAGATTTTTGCTTGTATGCTTTTTGACATATCATTGGGTTCTATTTTCTGTTGCTTTATCATTTGTATACGGTTGCTGCCATTTTTCTTGTTTGTTTTGTGACAGGGCTGCAAATTCAAAATGGGGTCAAAAGAGATAGAAGAGGCATTGGAGGAGTTAAAAAATGTGTTAAAGGGGTTGGACTACCAACTAGATAGTAAAGCTCAGTCATCTACTTATCAGAAGCTACCTCAGCCACAATTTCAGCCTCTCCAGCAATTTCATCAGCCAAATCAAGATTTCCAGCAGCCCTATCCTAATTTTCAGCAACCAAACTTTCAATTTCAGCCACAAGATCAACCATCATTTCAAAATTTTCAACCAAATCAGAATTTTCAGAATGGGCAGCCCCAATTTTCAGTTTTTGAGCAACCAAATCAGTTTTGTCAGCCACAATTTCAGCCTCTCCAGCAATTTCAACAGCCACCACAGCAAGATTTCCAACAATTTCAGCCAAATTCCAGTAATTTCCAGAATTTCCAGAATTTTCAGAACGGGCAGCCAATTTTCCAGAATTTTCAGCCCAGTTTTCAGCAATTTCAGCCCAATTTTCAGCAACCATTTCAGCATTTTGAACCTCAATTCCAGCAATACAATCAAGGGCAGCAAGGTTTTCAATCATTCCCAGTTTTTCCAGCGCAAACCAACAAAATTTTCAGCCTACACAGCCCTTGAACCAGTTTTCACAGCCCTACAATCAAGGGTTTCAAGGGCAGAATTTTCAGCCTTCGCCACCTAATTTTCCAGCTAAAAATCAGAACTTTCAAGGCTGCATCTCCCAGTAAAGTTTCCAAGAATATCTGCCCTTTAATCAGCCTCAACAGCCATGTTTTCAACCCAATCAGCAAGCTCAAAATTTTCAGCCTACTTCATTCTTTCAAAATCAGTCAAGGAGCTATGCTAACCAAGGAGGCTTTGAGAATCTTAATGAGAATGAGGCTCAACTACAAAGAATGGAGGAGATTTATCAACAAGTTGTACAATATCATCAAAGGCAGCAAAGGCTTCAAGACATCGAAAAAGGCGTTGGACAAATTTCTAGTCAAATGAATCAGATACAAGTTCAAGGTGACCCTAGTGCAAGGCCAAATCTTTCTTTAATGGATCTTGCAATTTTAGAAGAAGAAGAAGAAGAATACATTAAAGTCTGGGCACCTAGAGCATGCATTCCTCCGGAGACTCCTACTCAAAATCCAATTCCAAATTTTTCAGCTCCAGAAGAAGAAGTTGAAGCTCCACAGGACCATTCTAGACTTTTATTTTCTGATGATAGCATTATTGATGGTCCTAATTTTTCTGACACTGTTGTTGCAGATATTACAGGAGAAACATGCAGAGGAGATGATTCCATAGGTGTAGGGGATTGCACTAAGCCCCAGGGACCACCACAAGATTTAGAGAATGAACCAGAAAGTGTAGGGACTTGCATGGTGGAAGCAAGCACCCAAGGATCACCAGTTGATTGTCCACCAGAGCCTGAGGCTGAAGAGGAGCATGAACATGACCAGGAGGAGACCACAGGTACACCTTCAGGTATTATCCAGCACGCTCAGGTAAGTATTCCTCCTCTTTCTTCAGAAAAATACAGTGAGGTACCTAGGGATGACTTTATTGATTCTGATGTATTTATTGATATACCTTGTGTAGAGATTTTTTGTGAAAATCCAATAGAGGTACCAAACATTGATTTTATTGATCGTACTGCATTACTTGATACATCTCTTGCTATGGATAGTGAAATAATTTTAGAGGCACCCATAATTGATGTAGTTTTTTATGATGAATCACTTAATACATCTTTTGTGGATGTGGATAGTGAAAATTTTTTAGAAGTGCCTGAAATTGATGTTATTTATTTTGATGAATCTCTTGTTATGTCTTATGCTGAAAATGAATGTGAAAGACTTTTAGAAATACCTGATATTGATTTGATTGGCTGTGACACATTGCATGATACACCCTGGATGGAAAATAATTGTGAACTTTCTATTGATGAGCCTGAAATTGATTTCTTTATTTGTGATGAACTCCTGGAAGCAAATTTTGTAGGAAATGATTTTGAAAATTTTATTGAGGCACCAGTAATTGATTTAATTAGACATGATGCAGTTTTGGATTCACTTTATGCAGAGACTGATATTATTTTATTTCTTTCTGACCCTGAACGCTTGAGAGAGGTATTACATTATTTTGCAGGGTCCAGAAGACTACAGGAGTGGGTACTCCAACTGAACAGACTTCAGCCTCCTGGAAGGACTTCTGAAGGGCATCAAGAAGGAGGAGATGATCTGACTTTAATTAAAAGCACTCCATCCCTTGAATGGCTCTTGAACCTGAATCGCCTTAGGCCACCAGAGAAATTTTTTGCGAAATTCAAGTGTGGGGGAGTCCTATTTCTCCCAGCCACCCATACCCCTCCACTACCCAGATGGAGGCTCCTTCTGGATCGACTCCGTCCACCAGAATAAAGGGGAGTTTGATTTTTCTTATATTTTCCTTTATTTCATTTTCATACTTCCTAGAATTAGAATTTTCCTTTGAACTGAGTCCTTGTAAATAAATGCATGCTATTTCTTTTGTCACTTTTTCTTGCATGAGTAGAAATAAAAGTATCCCTCTAGGTTATCTCCATAGCATTTTAGAGTCTTTTGAAAATAAATTAAATTTGGTTGTTAAGACTTAAGGTTTGAGCTAATGGATGAATTCTTGGATGCTTGAGTACTACTTGCTTTAAATTCTTAATTGAGGACTTGGGATGAATTATTTTTACCTAGTGAGAATTAGCCTTATTTTTGTGATACACATATGTTATTGTGCTCTAGAACTTGCCTAGGTTCTTTCAAAACCATATTTCAATGATTGGATCACATCTATAGAAGCTAATCCATTTGTTTACCTTTACATTGCAATTTTGACAAAAATCATGTTCAATCCCTTTTTCTATACTTATTTCCTACGCTTACCCTCACTTTTCTATGGACTTGTTGTTTGAATTGTTTCTCAATGTTATTTTGCCCGAGACGGACAAAGATTCAAGTGTGGGGGAGTGACTAAAGTTTTGGATGTATTTCATGTCAAAAAGAAAATTTTTTTGCCAAGTTGAAGCCAAAAGGTGCCAAGTGAGTTGAATTTGAATTTCGAAAATGAGCAAAGGATGGAAGCAAGTGGAGCATCTAGAGTCTTTATCATACTTTGAAGATCCAAGTATTAATAAAAAAAAACAGAAAATGCAGCCGAGGAAAAGAAATCAGATTGGAAGTGCAGATTTTGAGCAAAACTTTTGTCAACTTGAGGCTGAATTTCATTTTTCAAAGCTGTCCACTACCATTTGCTCAACTACTCCTATATACTAATTGCTGTGAAGAAATTTGAGAATAGCAAGGATGAGAATGCAAGCTGAAAATCTGCAGCAGAAAAAAATTAGGAGGTTATGCTATGAAATACAGTTTGTATCAAAATGGGCTGAGAAGTTGAATGTAGGCTGAATTGAAGCTAATTGAAGTAGGGAAATGCAAGACCATCTGCAGTTTGGAAATCTGAGTGGCATTTAAAGGAATGCTGACAAGGACTCAATACAACCACTCGACAACATCACAAATTCTGAAGGGCAGCAAGGAACAAATCAGATTCAAGAAGAGAAAAAAAAATCTGTGCAATAACAAGAAAAAAAAAATCTGTGCCAAGTGAGGAAAATGTGCCAAGGCTTCAAGTAGAGTTCATTTTTTTTATGAATCTTACACATGATTAGAGAGTGCCAGTTCTGAAATCAATTGACTGCTGTGAAAAGAAGAAAATTTCAGAAACCAACTAATGGAGAAACACATGAAGGCAGATGCAAAAACAGGAAATGGAAACTCCTTGGAAGCTCACGGCAGTTTGAATTGGAGCTAGTTCCTGGTCAGCAAGGTATCCAACTGAGCAGATTGAAACCAGGGATGAATTCAGCAATTGACTAAAAAAAAAAAGAAACAGAAAACAGCTGAAGCAGAAAAAAATCAGAATGGAAAGTTTGAAAAAAATAAGGCAGTTTATGCCAAGAAGAAGCTGAAATTTGGGTTTCCAAGGCTTGGAATCAAGGGATTAAGTATTCTGCTGTTCTTGAAGCTCACGGCAGCTCATGTAGATTGTAGATTGTTCCACCATCATTCTAATTGCAGCAGAAAAGAAGAAAACAGATTGGTAGTGCAGTTTTTGAGCAAAACTTGTGTCAACTTGAAGCTGAAATTGGAATTTTCTGGGCTGTGAATCAGAGAATAAAATTCGGAAATGCATCAAAGAATGTTGAGTACATCACAGCTGATCAGAAACAAAATTTGGAAGCTGAGACAAAAGCAAAAAGAAAAACAAGAGAAAACAGTTTGAGAAATTGAGAAAAGAGAGAAACAAAAACAAGGGTGGCATGAAATTGAAGACTTAGCACCATTGAAATCATTGAAGTTTCTCTCATCCAAATTGAAGATTAGTTCCACCATCATTCTGATTTCAGTAGAGAAAAGAAAGAAAAAGAGAAAAATTAAAAGAGAAGAAGAGAAAAGAGCAAGTTGGCACGAAATTAGGAAACTTGGCACATTAGACCAAGGAAGGGTTTTTCATCCAAATCAAAGGAATTTATTCAAGTTTCACTCCACCATACTTTTGATATCACTAGAGGACTGTAAAGATGGGGCAAAGCACATTGGAAACATTTTTGAGCAACCAAGTCCTCCATTCCATCAATTTTTCCATTTCCTTGATTTCTATTTCATTTCTCACCATTTTTCATGTTTTCCTTTGTTTTTATAGTTGTTGATCCTAATCATGAATAATGGTGGAGAGTAGATAATAAGCAAGCCTATGGTAGTGCAAGAATCATGTGTGTAAGAGTGAGCTCCACTTCCATCATCAACTTAGAACTTAAGGAGAGAGCCACCAAAACATTCCTTGAAAGGCTAGTGATTTAAATTCATCTCAATGACTCATGATAGATGAAAAGGCTAAGTTGTTGATTTAACGACAAGAAACTAATCCATAGAGCTTAGATTTATGAGAATTGACAACCCTAGGTAATTTCTTTTCATTTGCTTCTAATTATGCTTAAGAAAATCTAGGGGATACTTATTTAGTGTTTTCGCGAGACGCTCAAGCTTAAGTGTGGGGGAGTTGATAAGCACCATTTTATTGATTATTTTAATTGCTAAAATCTATGTTTGACTCATGTTTTTATTGCTTAATTATGATTTTACCCTAGGTTTTGGAACTTTATCTCATTTTGGACTTAATTGCAAAATTACACAATTTTTGGATTAATTGGCCACTAATTTTCTGATATATTTTTTGTAGGCAAGAAAGGATCCTGGACCTAGAGCATACTGGGTCAAACTTGAGTCGGATGGGAACCGGATCGAATTATCAAGCCTACGATTAATCCGGGCCGTCCGATTCAAGAGCGGCTAGATCTGAGCCATCCGGGACGATCTGAAGCAATCCGAGCTAGGGTTAGGGTTGATCAAGCTCACTAATCAAGATCTGAAGGTTTCATCCCAATCAGAGCTAAATCAACCGTTGGATCAAGCAAGGAGGGCTCTAGAGCGTCCATTCACAGATAGAGTTGATCTGGACCATCCGTTGCATATCTGGAGGATCCGAGCTACCACAAGGCAGATCCTGACCCCAGATCATCATCATAAAAGTTTGGCTCAAATCAGAGCAAGATCAGCCGTTGGATCTCCTCCAATCAATCTGAGACGTCCAAAGTTAATTACTTAAGCAAAAATTTCCCACAGCGCACAATGGTCGCGTCTCCGCCGCAGCTGTTTCCTTCTTCGTTTTCTTCACTGTTTCATTAGCTAGTTCTTCATCAAGGAGGCGCGATCCCTCAAATCCATCATCAAAGCAAGAGTTAGGTCAGTGAAGAGAGCTCTTGGTGAGGTTTCCGATTGATTTTCTGTTCAATAGCCAGTTTGCGCGAGGTCTCGGCAGCTTGCTATCCGATTTCAGCGAGCTCAGCTGTGCTCCACTTCCACTACATCCGAGCTGACCAGAGGGGTTCCCTGGAAGGTTTCGGGCACTCCCTAATCCCAATCGCGAGCCACCACAGCGAGTTTGATGAAATTGGAAGCTGATTTCAGTTTGGGCAGTGAGCTGATCAGATTCGGTAGCATAGGCGATTTTCACTGATTTGCGGAGCTTGCGGGTCCGAGGTTCTCCCTTGATTGACGACCAAGGAGCTCTTGAGTTGGAGAATGGTTGAGGAGTAGCTTAGGATTTTAATTTCCATGTTTTGTAGCTTAAACTCCATTACTGCACTTGTTCTATTTTTGTAGTTTCCTATCAGCTGTTTAAGTTTGTAGTTCTGAATTGTTTAGCTTAATTACGATTTTAATCTTCCAGTTCAGTGAGTTAGGAATCTGTGTAGTGATAGATTGCATTTAATTTTAGTTTATTTCTGTGTTTAATGGTTGCGTATCAGATTGTTAGTTTGCGTATCAGATCAGTCCCTTTCCATTGAATTCCTGAATTTAGTTCCAAGCGTGTTTCAGTTTCACTCTATGAGTTTACGTTGCAGTTTGTTTAAGTTAAATAGCATTCGATTTAGGCTTTGCGCATTAGTTATTGCGTATCAACTTCAAATCTGAAATCTGAATTCCATTTCTGAAATCCCAGCTCATTCTGAAATTCCAGCGCATGTTTCTGAGTTTTTGTTTCATTGGAGTTTGAATCTGCATCTACTTGCTGCTGAATCTTGTACCCGAATTGCTTGATTCACAACCAATTGATTTACAGCAGTCGATTTCTGCATCAGCTTGTGTGTATCGATTTCATATCTGATTTGCAGGATTTCATTTCTGCAGTTAGCAAATCTGAATTCCTGCGTTTCTGCTCTAAAAACTTGCGTATCAGCCCTTTCTTTCAGCAACTGAACTTGGTCTCCAGTAGATGTGAGTCTTCTCTTACATTTATACATTGTAGCTGGGGTGGTTTACAAAGATTTAGTTGCATCCAACTTGTAGCTGAATACCTACTGCATGTCTCTGAATTTCTGAAACCAAACTGCAGTAAACTGAAATTTCTGCAGATTTGGTGGTGTCTAGTTCCTTCAACAATCTGATTTGATCAGTCATTCATTTGGAATCCGAAATTTCTTCTTATCCTTGCATTTCCTTGCATTTACAGCTTTCATTTTCTAATCTTGATCAATAGGTTACAAGGCTGAAATGTTAGAATCAATCTTGGCACAAGAACTCAGTTTTGGCACAAGGATTGGCCCTTGCGTGCCAAGCTGTTTTGGGTGAAGTTTTGCATCAAGTTTTGACTTATCTTTTGGGTGTAGAATAGTGTTGAAATCAATTGATATCACCCCTCAGTATTTCTGAATTTTCTTTGCATTGGTTTGCTTCCAAAACTTGTAATAGAGTTGAGTTGTAACTTGTTTAAATTTGAATGCTATTGTTTGCATTAAGATTGTTTGCTCTCCAAAAATCGCTATCACTGCCTTGTACCTTTGTTTAGCATTTGTTTTGCATGTGAAATCAGAATTGGCCCAAAATTGATTAAGTGTTTTAGTGGATTAAGTGCCAATTGGTTGAATCAATAAATGCCATCACTTGTTTTGTCATGAGTTAAGTTTCCCTTCTTCTCATTTCACTTTCATATCTGAATAGCAACCCAAAACCCAAGTTTTATTTGAAACCCAAAATTCACAAACGACACCCAAATACAAGCGCGAATCTCGCAACGTCAACTAGTCCCCGAGAAAAATACGACCTGTGGCCCCTATATTACATTTTCAGATTTTTCAAGGGTTTCCAGCTTTCAGTTATTTATTAATATTTAAATTTGATGAGCCATTACTTTCATGACAAATTTAATTTAGTATAATTTGGGCTTGTCAGGTACCCTTTGACTTATCTTTATGATATTGTCATCTTTTATGCATAGACTGTTATAGATTGCAGTAAGATCATACGTTATCCCTGTTTATTATGCCTGTTCTGGATACTTGTTATTTATCCCTGGTTATTATGCCTGTTCTGGATACTTGTTGGTTATCCCTGTTTATTATGCCTGTCCTGGATACCTGTGGTTATCCTTGAGTTATTATGCTGTTAGTTCCATACAGTATCAGGTAGTGTCATATCTATATGTATGCTTAAAGATCGTGATGTATCTCCTACCTTTGACCTTGAGGGATCTGTAGTTTTCGGCCAGTATACCTTGTAGGTTACCTGTATTTCCTGTTATAGGATTTCAGATTGAGACCTAGTATACCGAGGACTTGGGAGGGAGGTATGTGTATCTATCATACACCATCCTTGCATTGTTGCATGCCGGCGATCAGCGACTCCCTTGTGGTTGAGCCTATCATCTTCCGGTACATGATATGCACACACGACCACTCATGGGTTAGTGGATACCGTTGGGTGTGTGCATTTGCTCTGTACTGCTCCGCTCGACCGCTCAGGGGTAGTGGTTTCGGAGCGTGGTAGCAGGCGGAGATCCCTTCTCTTTCCATAGACCAGAGGAGATGAGAGCGACGCTCCCTCATAAATACATGAGGTAGGGGGGTGGTCCCCCGCCAGCATCCTGTCCACTCGGTCACTCAGGAGCAGTGATAGCAGGGTGCGTACAGTGTCACAGCTCTACCCACTCGGCCGACACAGTATCGCCTGTCTCAGTGGCTTGACTGGAGTTAGGGGGTGACCATGGCATTGCACCATGTGCATATTTTGCATCGTGCATTGTTTGCTGCACTTGATTGCTGCACTTATTTGACATGCATATTCTGGAGACTTGTTATCTGAGATTATATGTCTATTGATATTCCCTTGGTACTTATTACCCTCTTGTTCAGGTTAGATGGTTTCTGGTATGTATCTACCTCAGTATTTTCAGTACCAGTATTTCCCTATTGTTGATATGAGACCGTATTAGCGGAACTCTTATTGTATTATAACATTCTATGCATAACTGTTGGGTATTCGCTGAGTTATGGACTCACCCCGTTGCCATATATTTTATTTCAGGTTGATGCCTGCCAGGAGATCCCTAGCAGCCAGTCACCAGCTCCAGAAGAGCTCTGCTTGGTTTTATATTTACATTGTTTTGCTTATGGACCCTGTAGTATTTCCTATGTTTCCGTTGCTATGTTTTGAGACATGTATCTCTGTTTTATTCGATGGTATTGTATTTTTGAGTCCTATGTTGGACTTCGCTTGGTTTTGGTTTTGTTCCTGCCCCCCGGCAGCTCAGGTGAGTTCGGATTTTGGTTTTAGATTTAATTTCAAAATTAATTTTTGCAATTATTGAATTGGTATTAATGATTAAATAATTTATTTCTAACATTTTAGCCATATTCACATTTTGTAACTGATTATTTAAAATATCTAATTGACTATGCAATAATTCTAATTTCACAGGAAAATGATCTAAATTATTAAAAGACATTGTAGGAATTTGTAAAACTTTCGGAACATAAATTTTACGTACCTTTGCCGGACACATGTTTTTGTAGTGTTGGTACTTCTCGCATTTGAAGCATCGTACGTGATCCTTGTTCTTCCGGACTCCTGGCGCTGGTACCCCCTTTGCCGCCGGTGGTGTAGACCAAGTCTTACGAGTAGGGCACTGATTTTTATAGTGCCCTCTCTCCCTGCACGTGAAACAAATAACATGCAACTTAAAATTTGACATAAAAAAATTGTACCTGATTCACCCCTGGGCTCCCCCTCAACTCCTGGCTCGTTGCTCCGTCGGCGGTTAGTCCGGTGAAGAGCGGCTCGGCTCTGATACCAATTGTAGGACCGGTGCCGTCGATAGAGGGGGGGGGGTGAATATCGATCGTGGAAATTATTCGTGGAAACTTCGTAGAAAACTTTAGTTCGTTCTGGACTCAGGGTTAGTAGCAGCGGAAAACAAACAGAACGAATAAAACAAGGACACAACGGGATTATTTACTTGGTTCTCGACCCCCCAGGGTCAGTACGTCCAAGGCCTATGTACTCGGCGTGAGTCCACTATTAGTCTCCTTTCCGGAATTTTCGGAGGCGGAGAAAACCCGTCTTACAGTGTACAATTACAAGCAATAATAATTTGAAAGTTAAGTACGGAATAACTAAAAGCAAACCGAACAAGAATCTGAAACTTGGCCGATCTGGACCTCCGAAGTGCCGCGCACTTCCTCCTGGAGCCTCCCGGTCGTAGAGCCTTGTTTCTAGCGCATTGTCGTCGGTCGGAATTATCAGAATCGCTCTGGAATGCTCTGTCTGAAGCAGAGGGGTCGAGACCCCTTATAAAGGCCTCCTGGGGGCGCCCTGGACGCTGGGGGCGCCCCGGAAGACTCGGTCAAACTTTATCCTTGCGTCTACCTCGCCGCAGCTGATAAAAGCTTTGACCAGGGCGCCCCGGATCTTCCGGGCGCCCATCTTGAACCCAGTTAGCGCTTATCCACTTGCTTCGGACTCGCAGCAGCGAAATAGGCTGTTGACCAGGGCGCCCTGGTGCATGAGGGCGCCCTGCTTAGGGCCTAAATCAAGCTTGCTTTGTCTTTGATTCTTGGTACCTGCAATATCCACAAACACAAAGCATAGATACATATAATATTGGTCTTAAGGACTTGGTTCGGACTTTGGATTTGCACGAAACCCTAGGTCGAACCGGCACGAGTTCCTATCCCCGAGAACTCGCCCTTCACCTACTCCTTTCAGGAGACGGTTGCCACCCAGTCCTTCGGATGGACTTTTGCTTAGCCTCCGATTACTCCGGATCTCGAGACGCCCGAACCCCGACCCGTCTCTACTCCTGTCCTTAGTCATCGCTCAGGTAAGTTGCTCAGTCCCTTGGACCAAGACTTCATTACCTAGCAGTCCTTCGCCAGGTGCCTAGCAGCCCTTCGCTAGGTCTTTGTTACCAAGCGGTCCTTCGCCTGGTGCCTAGCAATCCTTCGCTAGGTCTTCTATGCCTAGAAGCCCTTCGCTAGGTGCCTAGCAGCCCTTCGCTAGGTCTTCTATGCCTAGTAGTCCTTCACTAGGTGCCTAGCAGCCCTTCGCTAGGTCTTAGGGTTACGATACCTAGCAGCCCTTCGCTAGGTACCTAGCAATCCTTCGCTAGGTCTTGAGGTTTCGATGCCTAGATTAACTAGGACTTTTCTTCAACTAAGATTACTTCTCTCTTACTCCCCTTTGTCTATTTAGTGTATCACTGACTTAAGTGTATTGTCAAATATTAAAACACTTCAAGAGGAACATCATTGATGCAACTTGCACCAACAGTAACCTTCAAAGACCAATCTCCTAAATCAAATACCAATTTACAATGGCTCATGACAATAGATCAAGGACACAACACCACAAGATCAGAACACTAAAAGCCTAATTCTACAAGGGAAACTCATGGCAATGAAATAAAACAACAATAGGATCTATTGATTTATACAACATATTCACCCCAACAACCAAAGTAAACCTAATTGAGGAACCATTACCTGGTTTCAGCCAGAACAGTGATCTTCCGATTGAAATCCGACGCAAACCAACCTCCACCAAAGGCTATTAGTGTAGCGACCCGCCCTCTTCTACCTTAGACGGATCGTTACTTTTCTCTACTTCTCGACTCTAATACACGACTAATTAAAGATGCGGAAATCTTTCTTTTTTTTATTCTTTTAAATTCATCTAAGAATGATATTCTAACTTAAGTAGTCATGCATGATACCATGTCACACTTCCTTTCTCAAAAACTCGCTAAATGGCACTTATTGAAACCTACCTCACCCAACTGAATTTTCGGGTATCAGTCGACTGATACTGTATCAGTCGACTGATACACCTGTAATCAGAATTTCAGGTTTTCGGCAGTTGCTTCATTACTCCACCAAACCTATACTTTCGAGCCATACAGAATCATGACACCATTTCTACACTCTATGACAGTTTTCTAATGAGTTTAGCCAATCAAAACGAATCCATAAACTTGAAATTTGGACTTTTGCGGAAGAAAATAAATTATTCAAGATATATGAACTTTAACACTAAAGTTTGTACCAATCTTGACTTCTATACATTCATAACACCAAATATATGTTCTATGACTTTGCTAAAGCATTGTGAAATGTGAATGCAACTTTTCTAAACATTTATAAGCAATAAAACTTAAATCTAAGAGAATTTGATACTATCTTGGCACATGTGTCTATTATCCTAACAAAGTATCAATATCTCCATCTACTCACATTTCCACTCATCCAATGCAAGCATAAGAATGTATAAGCTAAATGAAATGACATGAAATCTTTACTCTAAGAAATTGAGCATATAAAACTATCCGAAACTTAAATGTTCGCTAAACTCCATAAAGCAAGAACTTGAAATTCAAATGAACTATAACATTGTGAATTAAATTACTAAATTGTCTTGTGCCAAAGATCTCTCCATAATCAGCCACCACACACACTCTACTCAGCACCGCCTCGTCGTCTTCCTTCAGAATTGCTTGCCTTTACCTTTATCTGCAATAAGAGGAAATGCAACTAGTAAGCAAAAAGCTTAGTAAGTACTATCTAGCTCACAAAATCTCGAAATGTGCAAACATGCTTCTAGATCAAACTGAAAATCATATGAGATACTAATATGCTTGAAAGAAAACTAAGAACATGTATAACTCAAAACATGCATACTCAAGCAATAATAAATCTCAATTTACTTTTCTTGGCTCAACTTGAAACTTTAGCTATTCTTTAACTTTTGAAAACTTTCTTAAATTTTCGAAACTTTGCTAAAGCATATACTTGAAAATAATAATCACTTGGATCCACTGAAGACGTAAGTACCATCTCATATGCGCGTTCCCTAAAAGGTTGGGGTAGCGAGCCACCAATCCTAATAGAGCAGACCTTGGTCTACCAGGGCCAAGACCTTGGAATTGGACACCTGAATTTCTTTAACGACGCCCTTGGACGCCGGGTACTGGCCTTAGAAAATAAAATAGCTTTTCTTTCTTTTCTTTCTTATCTGTAAATGCCTTGGCATTTTCTGGAGCACCTTGCGTGCTAAAATCCCTAAGTCTTGACTTTTGAGGATTTCTTAAGGCCTTGGCCTTTTCTTTTCTTATCTTTATCTTCTCTTTTCTTTTCTCATAGCTTTTCTTGGTCCCTAATCTCATATAGGGCACTCAATAAAATATATAAGCATATAATGAACTAAGATCACATGCAAAAACTAAAAACTAAAAGAAATATCTCTTTTAAAAACTTTTAAAGGAAATTCTCGCGGAAAAACCGCCTCTTACTGCAGGTGAGCAGTACTTACATTGATATCTTGGACTTACAACCAAGATTGACGTCTAGGGCTCGGGAGAAACTTGAGATCTCGGAGAATTCTTCGCGCCTACGCGTTCCTCTCGTCGCGGGGATCCCGAATATAGGAATATCTCTCGGAGGAGAACCTTGGCCGGCCCCCTTGGCCTTGGTGTTGGTTGGCGTCGCCCAAGAGAGGAGAAGGGAGGCTGTCTCGCGCGGCTAGGGTGAGGAAGAGAGAAAACCAAAAATCCAATTTCCTCTCTTAACTTATCTATTTATACTTATGGGGCGGATTGACCTAACTACAACTTATCTATTGATTCGCTTATTCTCTATCAATAAACTGAATTGGCGCAGCTGGTCTGCCCGCTTGTCTCTCACGCGGAGGTGCAGGGTTTGAACTCCTTGCTGCCCATTAAACGTTTTTCCTTTTTTAAATATACTAAACGGACTCAGAAAATTCCATAAAAATATTCTAAAAATCCCTAAAAATATCTAGAATATTTCTAAACCATTTTTAAATAATTCTAAGGACTTTAAGAACTAAAAATGGGAATTTTGGAGTGTTACAATTAGAACTCAAAGGTGTGGTACTCAGTCACCGGTACCAAAATCACAATGCCTCCTCCAAGCCCTAACTGCAGATCCAGAGAGGAGAGCAAAATGAGGAAGAGAACGAGGGAAAATATCTCTGGCTTGATCAACTGTTGAAACCTCGATCGCACCGTGGGAGAAAGGAAAATCGGCTTTCGGCGTCGGGCGACTTCGGTGAGGAAGGAGGAGGAGAAACGCGGCGTCGAGTAGGGTCTCGCGCGAGGGCAGTGATGCGATCCAGGAGAGGGGGCGCTCGGCGCCTCGTTCGTGTGCATGAAGCGGACGAAGAAGAAGAAGTAGGAGGAGAAGAAGAAAGGGGGTGCAGCGGCAAAGAACTGCTCACAGTGCGGTGACATCAGGGCGGAAACACGGGGAGAGGAAATGACTTTAGGGAGGAAAAGTAGGGGTTTTATAAATTTGATGTAACTTTGTAGAAAAACCCTCCAACTTTGCATAATTCGAACCACGCCCCTAATTTAGGGGTTTATGCATTTTAAACCCTGTGAATTTCTATATTTAACACGTTGTGTTGTTGATCGAATTGAGGATTTGGAAGAAATCATATTAGGTGTTGTGCTCTTTACATGATTCATATGAATTAGTTTTGTCCTATTGTATTCTTACGTGGGAACAATGATTGGAAGTAGAAGTTTGTTGGGACAGAAATGATTCCATTAGAGGATTGTTGTGTTTATTGTGTCCCCACCATGAGCCTCACTTGAGGTGAAGGATGTTTTGGGTTGCCATAGGTTGTTTTGATTAGGTAGGGTGCCTACTTGATTTAGCTAGACATTAGTGAAAGCTTTAATATAGAATTTAAACTATATTGAACCTAACCATGATAATGTGGGTTAATTAGGAGCTAAACATTTAATTAATATTAAATGATGAAGGTGATAATTAGGATTACTCCTATATGGTTAGTAGTTGGTTTAGCTAATTACTATTTTTGTAAATAACTAAACTTATGTCCTTTGATACAAGATATTATTTTGATTTGGATATTGGACTATAAGTTCTCTTCACTACGAGCATGTACATTAGAGACGGGTACTTTTGACTTATTGTTGTAGATATAGTCTTTTCTATTCATAGTTGTTATTGATAGCAGCTTGTTTATACCATATATTACTTTTGATTATCCCTACTTGATACTTGTTGCTTGATCTTTGAGATATTTGAATGTATCTTTATACAGTCTCAATACTTGATACTCTTATTTTGTAGAGCACACACGTGTGCATAGGAATAGCTATATATTATATTATGCCTGACATTGGTTGATCACTATTTGTACCTTTCATGTATACCTAGTAGCTTATTTGTAGGACATGATTGATGTTTTCAGACTTGTGCATGTCACATTGAGGTTGGAGTTTTGTTGGTGGGTGTTGCATGTGTTAATGTCATGCATCATCCTTGCATAGTTGCATAACTGGCGATCCTTGGCTCTTTTGTGGTTGAGACGGGTTATCAGTTATATCAGGATCTGCACGCACTGCCACTTATGGGTTGGTGGTATTCAAGAGGATGTGTGCAGCTACTCTATCATGGTTTCGCTCGACAACTCAGGGGCAATGGTTTTCGCAACGTGGTAGTAGGTAGAGATTCCTCCTCTTTCCGATGATACGAGAGGATGAGAACAATGCTCTCCCATATGATTTAGGGTAGGATATGTTGATGTAATCTGTGGTCCGGAGTGACCAAGTGTTTTGATGCTTGGGCAAAGGGTTTAAGTTAGGTTTTCCCTTGTATTTAATATGTGTATGTTGAGTGTGCAGGTTGTATAGGTTTACACATATTAACTTGACTGGACGATCTCGGTACGATGAAGGGTGACATGGAGACAAGCTAGAGGCTTGTGTGCACCCGAGGGACCTTGGAGAGCAGGGACGATGAGCTGAGGGGCGCGGACATCGAGACATGCGTGAAGGATGGCATGGAGGCAAGCTGGAGGCTTACGTGCATCTGAGGGACGGGAGCCGAAGATGAAGAGGGCGCGAAGGCAATAGTCGAGGCTGCGGATGAGGAGTCTGTTGAGTCGTGAGGGTACGAGTGCTGTGTGATTGTACTAGGGAAATCCTAGGGTTCGAGTGCGGAGTGAAATGTACTTGGGAAGGGTAACCTTAGGTGGGTGAGTAGGGCAGTCGACTACCCTTGGGGCAGTCAACTGGTAAAACTCATAGAAGGGTTTCAACCCTGGACCAGTCGACTGCCCTGTGGGCAGTCGACTGGTAGGTGGTTGGTGAGTTGGCTGAAAATTCGAATGTTAGGGTTGCAATGGTCGAATTTCAGTGGCACCAGTCTATTGCCCTGGGGGCAGTCGACTGGTGGCGAGGGTTTCAACCCGAGTCCTATTTTAAGAGGACTTCATGGTGGCTAAGATTCTTGACGAAACAAGCTTGGTTAAGGCTTGTTAGTAGTCTCTTGAGTCCAGATCATGTCAAGGTGCTATGGCGAGGTTTCTCCACCCACAAGGAGCGACAAGGACTAGCCGGAGGTTATCCGAGGAGTGATCCACCGACGGATTCTTGGATTAGTCACCCGTCCAGGGTGGATACCAAGTAAATCTGGTTTGTTAGCATTTCTTTTCGTTGTTAGTTTATTGTTTTACTGTATTTCCGCTTGCGCAACTAACAACATAGGCAGAAGAGTTCAAAGAAACGCTATTCACCCCCTCTAGCGTACGGAATCGATCCAACAATTGGTATCAGAGCAAAGGACCGCTCTCGATTGGACTAACCGCCGAGGGGGCATACGCTAGAGGAGAAAACAATGGAAGACAAGTTGGGTGAAGATATCTACACTCCACCGCCCTACGACCATGAGGATTTCGGCTATTGGAAAGCAAGGATGGAGACTTGGCTTAGCATGGATTGGATATGTAGGATAATCATAGAAGAGCCGTTCAAGATTCTAAAGGATAAGCAGGGAAGAGGCTTAGGCCTAGATATTGGAATCAAGAACAACAAGAACAAGCTAGGGCAAACGAAAAGGTAATTGATATTTTAGTGAATATTTTGCCTACTAATATTTTGAGTGATGTAGGGAATTATAAAAATGCATATGAGTTGTGGAATAAATTGAAAAAGTGTCATGAGAACCCTACACAAACTCAAGGAGTAGAAGAGCCCGAAGAAATGAGCCAAATAGTCCAAGAAGACGAAAGAGAAAAAGAATTATCAACATCATCAAGTGAGGAGGAAGGACTAAGTGAAAGAGCATCTACCTCATCCGAAGAAGAAGAAGAAGTATCAACATCAAGGGTTGAGGGGGATGAGAGACCCTCATCCATACAAGAGCAAGAAGAAACCTCAACCTCCACCAAAGCCAAGAGAAAGGAACATATCATATGCTTTGGGTGCAACGAAAAGGGACACTACAAGGATAAGTATCCAAATGGTAAGAAGGAGGTACTCTCTAAACCGGGGTCCATTCAATTTAAAACTAATGTGGGTTATAGGGAGAAGAAAGAAAAGAAGCACATTCGATGCTTCACATGCGGGGAGTTAGGGCATTACCATACCAAGTGTCCAAGGAAGAAAGAGCTCAAGAAAATGGGACACTTGAGGAGATGGGAGAAAGAAGAAAGGAAAAACAAAGATCACAACAAGGAGGGACTATAAGGGTAAGAGAGGTAATTCCTAACCCTAGGTCAAAATGTAATTCAACTTCAAGTTCCTCCTTGCATATTAAAAATAATATTAATTATTCATGTATGCATGCTAAAATTAATGAAAATTGTTTGCTTGTGCATAACCATGGTTTTAGATATAATGATAGGACTAGGGTTGACAAGGTAGATCAAAACCCTAGGAAAAGCAAGCATCACGATAGGCCTAAGACTTTTGTATCTAAGGATCAAGGTATTAATCCCAAGAAGGGAAGGAATGTGCCTAGAATGGAGGGTAGGTTTAGGAATGTCCAAAGTGAACATATGGACTCCAAGGTTAAAGGTCTAGAAAGGGAAAATCAAGCTTTGAGAGCAAGACTTGACAAATTAGAAAAGATCCTAGAAAGATTGAAGGTTTGATCTAAGGGTTTAGATATAGTGTTGAGTAGTTTAAAACCCAACTATGACAGATCGAGGTTAGGCTACCGGTCTAAGACCTCCAATGCCAACAAAAAGAAATATGCTGGGAGGGCATATGATCATGGCAAGAAGGAGAAGTCAAAGGATGGCAAGGGGGTGCCATCTAGTGGCAAAAAGAATGGCGTAACCAAGGACAAGGTGTCCAAGGTTAAGAATGTTAGAATTGTAGGACAAGAATCACCGGGGGCTCACCGGTGTGGTCTAGTATGGGTTGAGTCACCTAGGGAGGGGCCTAGAGCTAAGAGCTCAAGGGGGAGCTCTAAGAGCCTTTGGGGTCCATGGTAAATGGATCTCAAGAGTTTCTCTCCTAGGAAATTAGGTGAAATGTGCCAAAAAGGGTTGGAAGACCTGGGTAAGTCTAAATCCTAGGTTTTGGCATATTAAAAAGGGAACTTAGGGAGAAAAAGGTGAAAATTGGATTATATTTGATAAAATTGAGGTTTAGTGTGCAAATGCCATATAACTCAATGATATACATGTATTATGGTCAGGAATGAGAGGATACATCAAGAAGAGACCTAAATTAGAACTTTTGGAGAAGTTTAAATGATGCAATTTAGGATAAGTTGAGTTTCGTGTCAATCTTGGGATCTGGAGTATATTTATTTGGAAACATATTTTTTCCAAGTAGATATAGGTACCACAATGTTCTCCACAAAATTTGGAAAATTTTGGAGATTTGTGGGTTTTCTGGCGCATTTTTAAATGTGGCCTGAAAAATTAAATTTTAGAGTATCAGTCGACTGCCCTGGGTCAGGGATGGTGTGGGTATCCAGCAGCTGACTTGGGTCCAAATGATGGAAAACAACTGTATGGGGGGCTAGTACACTGTGTTTAGGATCATTAGGGATCAAAAGAACTGATAATTGGGATATTATTGGGGGTCTTTTTGATGTTAGGCAAAGGGGGAGAAGTGTTAGGTTTAAGTTGGGAAACCAAACACGCCTTTGCTAGAAACCCTAGGTTTAGGGGGAGCTCAGGTTAAGGGGGAGCATGGTTGGTCCGTTCTTGGCGTAAGGGGAACCTGGGAGAGGTTCTTAAAAACCCTTTGTAAGTTCAATGTAGGGGTGGCTTTAGAGAAGCTTTAAAAAGCCCATTTTGGAGAAAAGTCCTAACTTGGGAAGTTAGGTGTGTGAAAAATCCTAGCTTGGAGGGTTAGGTGTGGAAAAATCCTAACTTGGAGGGTTAGGTGTGGGAAAATCCTAACTTGGAGGGTTAGGTGTGGGATGCCTTAGGATAGGATCCTTGTTTGCATTTGCATATGCATTGGCGGTGTAAGTCCAAGATAGAATCTTGGCAACGTAAGTCCAGTTGTTTGTTTTAGCATGGTTTTTGCTATTGACTACTATCTTGTTTCCCTAACTTAAACGTATTGCCAAACATCAAAAATGGGGAGATTGTTGAGGCAATCTGTGGTCCAGAGTGACCAAGTGTTTTGATGTTTGGGCAAAGGGTTTAAGTTAGGTTTTCCCTTGTATTTAATATGTGTATGTTGAGTGTGCAGGTTGTACAGGTTTACACATATTGACTTGACTGGACGGCCTCAGTACGGTGAAGGGTGGCATGGAGACAAGCTGGAGGCTTGTGTGCACCCGAGGAACCTTGGAGAGCAGGGACGATGAGCTGAGGGGTGCGGACATCGAGGCATGCGTGAAGGATGGCATGGAGGCAAGCTGGAGGCTTGCGTGCATCCGAGGGACAGGAGTCGAAGATGAAGAGGGCGCGAAGGCAATAGTCGAGGCTGCGGATGAGGAGTCAGTCGAGTTGTGAGGGTACGAGTGCTGTGTGATTGTACTCGGGAAATCCTAGGGTTCGAGTGTGGAGTGGAATGTACTCAGGAAGGGTAACCATAGGTGGGTGAGTAGGGCAGTCGACTGATAAAACTCGCAGAAGGGTTTCAGCCCTGGACCAGTCGACTGCCCTGTGGGCAGTCGACTGGTAGGTGGTTGGTGAGTTGGCTGAAAATTCGAACGTTGGGGTTGCAACGGTCGAATTTCAGTGGCACCTGTCGACCGCCCTAGGGGCAGTCGACTGGTGGCGAGGGTTTTGGCTCGAGTCCTATTTAAAGAGGGCTTCGTGGTGGCTGAAATTCTTGACGAAACAAGCTTGGTTAAGGCTTGTTAGTAGTCTCTTGAGTCCAGATTGTGTCAAGGTGCTGTGGTGAGGTTTCTCCACCCACAAGGAGCGACAAGGACTAGTCGGAGGTTATCTGGGGAGTGATCCACTGACGGATTCTTGGATTAGTCACCCGTCCGGGGTGGATACCATGTAAATCTGGTTTGTTAGCATTGCTTTTCATAGTTAGTTTATTATTTTACTGTATTTCCGCTTGCGCAACTAACAACGTAGGAAGAAGAGTTCAAAGAGACACTATTCACCCCCTCTAGCGTACGGAATCGATCCAACAGGATAGGTGTGTTCTCCACCAGCATTTTGTCCACTAGGTCACTCAAGAGTAGTGATGACAGAGTGCGTACAACGTCACAACCCTACCTACTCAACCACACATATGACTTGTGAAGATGGTTGACCGGCGTCACAACCCTACCTACTCGACCACCAGGTGTTGCACCGGCCAAGGGGAGAGGAAAGGATGAAGAAGAAGATGAAGAAGAAGAGAAAGAAGCTCTCTTCCTCACAAAACCCAAGCCGCAAGCCTCCCTACTCTTCTCTTTATCCCTGTGAGCCAAAGAGAGAAGGAAGCTCTTCATCCTTGCCGTCGGCGCCACTCCAACCTCCTAGGTGCTGCATGCCTCTTAGAGAAGAAGAGAACAAGGAGAAGAAGAGAAGTAAGATGTGCTTTCTTCCCTCTTCCAAGCTTGTCGTGAGCCTCTTGCTTCCTTTACCGTCGACGCCAATTGCCCTAGGAGAGAGAGGAGGAGAGGAGAGAACCAAGAGAGAGGTTTAGGGTTAATTGGATGCCTTGGTCTCATGGCACATGAGGTATATATAGGCTATAATAGGGACCATGAGGAGGAGTTGGGTTTTGACCACCTAATGGATCAATACCCGATCCATTAATGATATTCCAATTCAATAAAGGATTATCATTGATCTACCTAACCAACCCCATAATTAAATATAGGCTCCACCTATTATGTGTACAAATTTTCCCTGTGTTTAAGATCTCGACTGCCCATTAATTAATTAAATTACTGACAATTTAATTAATTAATATCTAACTCCATGAGTAGTACCACTCAACCTTATCATTATGTAGGACCAAGTCCACTTGCAGGATTTTCATGACGAACTTTATGAGCTCCTCAAGGGGACATCATCAACTTGACGCATCAGGATACAGTTTCCTTCTATAATCAACGACACACCATGTAAATAATATTATTTCCCAAT
>JAGFNQ010008387.1:0-44192 GCA_024364735.1 Boesenbergia rotunda | reverse complement strand
GGCTGACAGGTACCACACCCTTGTCTTGTCAATCACGGATAAGGGTTGTTACTCCCCCCTGGCTATATAAACCCTTCACTCCACCTCCCGCAGGAATGCGCACGCGAGCTCTCTCATCTACTACTGCATTTCAATTCAGCTCCCCTATATTTCCTACGGATACTGACTTGACCGTCAGAGTGCCTGACCGGGGAACCCCCTGGCGGGTTTGTTGACGGTCACCGTTTTGCAAATAAGAGTCCGCTTGGAGCTAGGGCAACGCCGCCTCAGCTGCTCATGCCACGGGAGAAACTACTTTGGCCCTTGGGATCGCCACCTCGCTTCGCGACAGGATCAATATCATTATAAACTTTCCATATATTCACGAAGCCTTGAGGAGGGTCAGCAGCCAGATGCTCCGACTTCTCATAGTTGTTTGATATAGCCCCCTCAACACCATACTTGACTCTACTTTCTGTGCCTCAAGCTCTCCAATGTCGCCTCCTTAGCCACCAATTTGGCCTTGAGAGTTTCTACCTCTGCTCCCCAAGTCCCCCACTCCATTTTCTTAGCCTCCAGCTTGATAAACGCTTTCTTTTTTTGTTTCCTCTCAAATGATGCATGCGACTCTACCTTCTTCACACATGCTTGGAGCTTAGAAGCTTGAGGGAGGTTGCCTTAGACTGTGCGAACGTCACTTCCATCCTAGTTGCATCTGGCTCTTCCAGTGTTTGGCGCATCTTCTCCGCTTGGGTTGAAACCTCTGCTCACAGATTCTCTGTCTTAGCCTTCGCTCCCTCAAATTCTTGATTAGGGGGAATCTGTTGAGCCTTCAATTCCTCTAAATGAACTTGCATGGTTTGGTGTGATCGAAGAAAGTCAGGGAATCGAGAGGTTAGCTTCATGCCATCAACCCATACCTACCACAAGTTCAGAATTTAATCACAACAAGTTGAGTAATCACCTCATCCCGACACATTGAAGCCTACTAGATTCGTACCCCGATTAGGTCTAGAGCAAACAACTCCATCAAACCCCCAAAGGAATTGTGCTTAGTCACTTCATTAGCATCGGTCCATATCCTCGCCATCCGGTTGGTTAATCTTAGTGTGACAAAGGATTGAGGTTCCAGAGGCCCAGAGTAGGTCAAAGTAGACCCGACCACGGTTCGGAACCGACGGTTCGACGGTTTAAAATCGCCGGTTCAACGGTTCGTGGGAGGTTGACCCTTAACCTTAACCGCCCAAGACGATTAAGATTCATGGTTCGAAACTGTTGGTTCACGGTTCGATTCACAGTTTGTCGAGGTTCGCGACGATTTGAGATTATTATATTAAACAAATTAAAATTTTAAATTAAAAAAAAATTATTAAAAAAAAGACTTGCACTTATTTAAATTGCCTACATATCTCCTAAAGGTGTAGGGGAATCAAAATCCACGTAGTTCTTTTACATTTTTACCCTGTTACAATTTTCATCACTTCCATTGTCTCCCGTTGCCGTTGTATTCGTTCTTTCGGTATCAAATTCTTCGACTTCATCTTTTGAAAGTTGCATTCCTTGGATTCTTTTCTCGGCTTTAGTCCAATCATCTAGTAATACTTGAGCTTCCAATGAGTCGGGAGACATAGTTGATCGTCGTTCATCTAATATGCTGCCGCCGGCACTAAACGTCTACTCCATAGCAACAGTTAACACAAGATAAGCTAAAATTTCTTAGGCAATCACGGAGAGAACATGAAAGCTTTGAGCCTTCTGTGACCACCACTTTAAGATATCAAAATCTTCACTATCTGCTTCTTTAAAATTAAAAGAAGTCATAAAATAATTCTCAAGTTCCTGTGTAGAACTTGAGGATCCTCGTGAACGTTTCATCCATTTTTTTAATAAAAGTTATGCTTTTATATGTTTTAAATTAGTACTAGTAGACTGTTGTATTTCAGAAATATTAGTTTATATTTCATATTTAATATAATATTGATTATAAAGATCATATAAATAATTTCTAATATTATATATAATATTAACTGAATCTGGAGAAGAAGAATCTTTAATAGAAATTAAAGTGTCATAATATAGAGTTAATATTTTTTTAATAAAACTTCTAATTTAAATCTAGGATCTAAAATAAATGCACTTAAATAAATTTCAAGTATCACGCCCCGAGGAACCTGCTCGTCCGATACTGACCGGACTGCCACTCTCTCGTCTCGGCGAACAATTCGGAACCCTAACCTCTACGGCTATCTCAGCCACTTGTACCGCAGCCTATAGGGTTGGAACCAACGTCTGAATAAAAAGAAAACGGAATCGACAACAAAAAGCTGTGTACCGGTACGACTTACGACAAAATACACCGAACGAAGGCCTCCATGGCACACAAAAGTACAACCATATCGAAAATGTCGTAGCGGAAACCACAAATGAAAATATGATTGAATAACGAATGAATATGGGTACTAACATGTACCCACAAACATATACAGGTAAATGACAAAATCGTCTTGACACACGTAAAATGGGACGGGCTGCCGGGCACTCTAGTCGATCACCCTGAAATAAAAACAAGGAGCTAACGGGGTGAGTCACAGTACTCAGCGGATATCTCATCAAATATGCAAGATAGTCTAAGCTAGCAATAGTAGTAACTGGCTATCGAAATAACACATGTACAGGCAAGTACAACTGAAAGGAGGAATAGAAAATACCATACCAATGTGGCAGAGTCGTCAAAACCATGGCATAAAGGTCTCTTGTATGTGCATGTCAATCATATGTAGCATCCAAGTATAGCAAGCACGGGCAAATGCAAAATATGCGTATGCACATGGTGCAATGACATGGTCACCCCTGCCGTCGGTCAGACATCGTCACCTATGTACGTGAGGAAGCTGAGCGGAGGACACCCTCCGACATAGGGCTGTGACTACCATTAATACTCTGTCATCACTGCTCTTGAGCGATCGAGTAGACGGGATGTTGTCGGTGTAACACTCCTACCCCATGACTTATTTGGGGGATATCTCTATCTGAATGTTACCTCCCTACCGAAGTAACACCCCTACCCCAGGTCATCTCTAGAGGATATCTCTATCTGAGTGTTACCCCTACCCCATGTGTATATATGGGGAAGAGACCTCTCTCTCTCATCTCCTGGTATATGGACTACTCTAGGAGGAACTTTGCTTGCTACCATGCTCTGGTTCACTAACCCATGAGTGCATGAGCGAGGCAGCACAGAGCACACTATCCATACTCTGTCAATCACTAACCCATGAGTGGTCGTATGGGTAGGTCAGCTATGACTGTCGACCTGACTCACCCACAAGGGGGCCCCTGATTGACAATGACACATAATGTATGATGATGCATGACACTAGTCAAGCAGCATCCACTATCTAGTCCACCTATATCAACATGATATGCAAGGATCATAGATAATGCACCATAGCCTAAGCCCTAAAGGTATAGGTATCACATGTCAGGTCTAGCAAAAACAATATCAGGAAAAGGTAGAACAGGTATATGACAATACGTTACCCTATCGCTAAACATAACATATCAAGCATATAATCTATGACTAATTCAGAAGATAAGTCAGAGGTACCCGCCTCCGATGTAGGTGCTCATATGCGAAGAAAACTTCCGTCCAGATATATCTGCAACCGATCAGTGTCCTGCCTCAAAAACCTAACTTAGCTAATTATTCAATTAATAAATTTAGCTAAGAGACACACGCTAAGTTTAATTGGGATCAAACCTTGGCTCAAGTTAGACTTAACCCAAATCTTAAACCCAAGTCAAGTAAACTTCTATCTCTTAGCTCACAGCAGCTCAAGGATTAATAAATTTTGGTTCCAAATCTCCCCCATAGCAAACTACTCATCCAAAGTATTCCTCACATGAATTACAATTTAAAACTCATAGCAAGGTCTCAGCAGAGAACACTGAACAATCTCATCATCCTGTTACACTAAAGGTAACTCAACCTAGTACACATCCAAATCCCAAAATCAACTTTGGGTCAAACTCTGCCCAACGGCAGAAACTCCAAAACAGAGCCCTTCATCTCATGGCGATGAAAGACCTCAAAGAAAAGAATATACCCCTAATAAAACAGTGCATAACAAAAATCCTTACTGATCATACACCAATAAAAAGACCAAACTCACTGATCATATAGCGATAGAAAGACCAAAACTCATCATAGAAGATCAGATTTGGAGATCAAGAACTTCACTAAATTCCAAATCAACATCAACCAAGAGAAACTCTTATTCCAACCTTGGCATAAAGACCCTAATCTGAACAAAAACGTCACCGATCTTCTACAATACATCCAATGAATTCCTCTTCCATTAACAGAATGGGTTTATCGAAAATAAAATCAGAGCAAGTCTAATCTATCCAGAATTCGATCGAGAATCTACCCATAAACCAAAATGAGATCAATAAGTAGCCTTTGCGAACAAATAAAGAAATCCAAGTATACGTAGTAGATTTCACAACAGAGCAAAAAAAAGAACCAAGCGATCCGTCACAACTTCTCAAGGTGGTCGGCTGAGCAAGTCCGGAAGGGAGAAGCCGATGCTAAAGCCGTGGTCACCTTGCAATGCGGGATGACCAAGGAGGAGTTGATCAAGGTGGGTCCTTTCACAAGTGCTAAAGACCTTTGGAACAAAATCATTGAGCTCCATGAAGGAACTCAAGACACCCGGACAGCCAAGAAGGACCTCCTTCTCAGCCAACTCCAAAATCTGTCCATGGAAGAGGATGAAACTGTAAGTATACTCCATGGACGGTTCAAAGAAGTCTTGAATGATCTACACTCCATCAATGAAAAGGTAGAAAACCGAGATCTTGTGAGATATGTGCTCAAAGTTTTCCCTAGGAGTCTCTTGTGGTCATCCATGGTGGATGCTTACAAGGTTTCCAAGGACTTTTCAATTATTAAGTTAGAAGATCTATTTTGTGAAATGGAACTACATGAGATCTCTAACCTAAGCCCAAAGGAGAAAGGGTTTACTTTTGTGGCAGATGACAGGAAGAAGAAAAAGAAGGAGAAGAAGGAGGAGGAGGAGGAAAGTTACTGTCACATGGCTTTCATGGCCATAGAGGATTCAAATGATGAAAGGAGTGATACCGAATCAAGGGGCTTCTCAACTGCGCCTTCATCATCTTCGGATGATGAAGAGGTAATTTCTCCTAAGTTAGACAAATGTTATAGAATAATAGCATGCCTAACTAAGTTGCTTAAAAAATCTAAAAACAAGGTTAAGCCATTAAGATTAGAAGTAGAAGAATTGAAATCCTCTAAGGTTGAGGATATTAATGACTTTCATAATGAATCCCTTGAGAATGAGAATAAGATCTTAAAGGGTGAAATTGAAAATCTCAAGAATATTCTTGAGAAATTTTTAACAAGCTCGAAAACCCTAGATATGATCTTAAACTCACAAAAGGCGATTTACAACAGGGTTGGTTTGGGTTACCAACCTAAAGAACCTAGTATCATATCTTTAATGACTAGAACCCATTTTAGATCACAAAATAATTCTAGGGGTCAAAAGATTAAAAAGAAAAAGACTAAGGCATGGGTGACTAAGTCCTTCATTGTTGATGCATTAGGTCCCAAAATTTGGGTACCTAAAACCTCTATCTTTAGAATTGTATAGCTTTGATTGAGGGGGAGCATCTATTAACATGGGTGGTTGATATTTGGTGCTCCATAAACATGGTCATTCCTAGTTAGGAATGTGCTCACCATTTTCTCAAATTAATGAATGACCATGTACTACTCATGAGAAAGGTTTTTCTTTGACAATTTAGATGATTAGATTTAAATCAATGGAAAACTTGAATTTCCTACACAATGTAGATACAATTTTTTTTTGAGCAGCAAGAAAATTGTTATCCATGCACAAGGTTACACTAGTTCCAAAATGGACCAACAAGTGTTGAAAATTTATCGCATGAATAGTTTAGGTTGACACATAACTTGTTTTCACCATGGATTGCTTAGGATAGTTAGTCTTATTACTGGAATTTATGGTCTATGAAATGCCTAATTTCAAGTCCAAGGTGTCTATTTTCTTGTATGTATTATTGACATTAATCTAGGGCATGCAAATGTTGGTTAAGAACAAAATGAACACATAGCTTGTGCTAATCATTATAAAAATCTAACAAGGACTCAATGCTTAAGTTCTATGATCTAGTGATTTCTTTGTATCAATCAAAATCAAGATTCTAGGACTTAGGATATAAATGCATGTATCCCCAACATCTAGCTCATCACAGGTTTTTTTAATCATGACTTAAACCTTGTATGTATGGGCTTTACTCTTAAAGTTATACTGGAAATGATTTTCTTTGACATGGAAATATTCATTTTGGTTAAGGGACCCTATGATTAGGATCAAATGGATTAAACCTGATTGTATTAGGGTTTAGAGTTGAACAAATCTGTTTCTGAAACTGATCAGTTTCAGAAAACTTTCTGTGTCGAACCTGATCGGTCCACCGACTGATCAGGGATCCCTCTGATCCGTCTGGTGACCGATCAGATCAGGAAATTTCTTGATTGGGTCAAAACTCCTCAGTCCGATCTCCTCTCATCGAATTGTATCAGTATAATGATCATACTACACACAAATCTGATACAAACTAAGTACAATTAGAACATCCTAATCATACTTGGAACAAAACCTAATACTGATTCATTACAAACTCATGTTGGAATTTTCAAAATTCATAAGAAAGGGTTGTTTGAATCATGACTCTTGTTCCTTAATCATGTTTCAAAAATTTTTCTGAAATATCGTATGGAGTCTACACCCCTGTTGTGGAATGCAAATTGTTAATGCAGTCTGATCAGGAACGTATCAGAGATTCAGAAACTTTTCTGAAATCTGATCGCTCCTTAGACTAATAAGAAATATTTCTGTATCGAATAATCAACGAACCTGATCGGTCACGGAGACCAATCAGGATTATGTGTCGGATACAGCTGCATTCCTTACCTATCATATGAAACATATACATATTTGACCATGATATAATGCTATATATATTTTCATGTGTGATTCACACTTATTGTCGTATGATGCATATATATTGTTGCAATGATACATTTGTTGTATATGCCTCTCATATGCAATTCAACTTTATCCTTCATTTTATTTTGGGTTTGGTGAGAGACCTGTGATTAAGGGGGAGGTATGTTTAAACTTAATAACCATACCCTTTTCGATGTTTGACAAAGGGGGAGAGAATGGTTGATTAAGTTTAGGCCTGTGATTTTGTAGGGGGAGGATCTTGATTCCCTTACGATAATTGAATTGACTTCAATTGATCTAATACCTAAACTTAAATCGGGGTTGTCAAACAACAAAAAGGGGGAGACTGTTGATGCAGTCTGGCCCGATTGTTGTTTTGGTGTTGACAACGATTTAAGTTTGGTTGAATGAGTTCGGGTGAAATCCAGGTGGATCTGGGAGATCGTACGCTGGCATGGGAAAAGACCTAGTGGGACTAGGCACACCTAGTGGGACTAGGCGGAAAAGACCTAGTGGGACTAGGCACACCTAGTGAGACTAGGTGAAGTGGAAAAGACCTAGTGGGACTAGACACACCTAGTGGGACTAGGTGAAGTGGAAAAGACCTAGTGGGACTAGGTGGAAAAGACCTAGCGGGACTAGGCACACCTAGTGGGACTAGGTGAAGTAGAAAAGACCTAGTGGGACTAGGTGAAAAAGACCTAGTGGGACTAGGCACACCTAGTGAAACTAGGTGAAGTGAAAAGACCTAGTGGGACTAGGCACATCTAGTGGGACTAGGTGAAGTCCCGGTGAGTGAAGTTGGGCACGGAGTCTTGGTCCGGGGGGCTGAGCACGAGTCAGAGAAGGCTGGGAGCCCGTTCTCTTGACTTTGGGTTGAATTGGAAGCCTTTGGATCGGTCTGGTGACCGATCAGGGAGAGAACAGAAGCTTTTGTGTTCGGCTCCTGATCGGTCTGGTGACCGATCAGGGAGACCTTCAGAGCGTTCTGGTGAACGATCAAATGTCGCGAGCTTCTCACTACAACCGATCAGGCTGGAGCCTGATCGGTCGGAGAGTGGCTTGATCGGTCACTAGATCGATCAGGACACACCTTGATCGGTCCGGTGACCGATCAGTAGGTTTGGGCTGCGAAGCTGGAAAAACACTCTGGGAAGGGGTGGATCGGTCTGGTGACCGATTCACGACCTGTGATCGATCTGGTGATCAATCACAAGAAGGTTGCGATTTCGGGTTTCTAACTTGGGTCCGATCAGGCTGGAGCCTGATCGGACTGGGCCTATCCTGATCGGTCTGGTGATCGATCAGGGTTCACTCTGATCGGTCCGGTGACCGATCAGTAGCTGTAACTTTAATTCAAAATGTGCTGTTAGAGTTCTGATCGCGCTCTGAACACTACAGATTTCACTATGATTTTCTCTGCTATCACTGATGTAATTTTGATTTCATTTGTTAAACATCTGTTAAGTGTGCAGATGACAGGGATGGATTCAAACACTCAAGGAGGGTCAATGGGAGTCTTTCCTGTGAGCAGGTTTGTCTGTTTCTTCTTCTCAGGTTACAACGAATGGCGCGGGCTGGCAATGGCTGGAAGCTGACGAGCTGACTTGGGCTTGGCTGGAGAGTTCAGTGAGTCCAGAAGAGGTCAGGAGTAGCTGAGGCTGTTGCAGACAAGATGGTGAGCAGTTGGGAGCTGCAGAGGCGCCGGTGACCTGGGTTTTGGGTAGAGACTTAAGAGCTGGTGGCGAAGACGAAAGGAGACACTCTTCTTTGGCTACAACTCTTCAGCTCTTGCGACAACTCTGATCTTGAGCAACACTCTGAATTGAAGCAACTCTTGTATACACTGTGAGTGATCTGTTGGCTGCGACTGGAGTATTTAGAAGCGTTGCAAGGGCGATCAACAAGCAGAAAAGGGAGAGCTGAGTGAAGGCTCTTGCCGAGGTTGTGCTGGGTTGTGAGTATTGTCTTGTAGACGTTTCTCCTTATGTTCTGTAAGTGTGTCCTTGCCTCGGTAATTTGATTTCATATCTTGTTGTTGAGACATACTGTGGGGAGGTCACTCCACCGAGAAGGAGGTTGCATTCTATCCGGATTTCCGGGGCTTGATCTGCCGACGATCAAGGGATCGCCCACCTCACGGGCACGCCAAGGAGTAGGGGCAAGTTATCCCCGAACCTTGTAAATCCTCTGATGGATCGTCTTGGCGTGCAGAGGGGCGGGGTGAATGACACGTTTTCGATTTTAATCTCTACAATTTTCGTTAGCGCAGCAGAAATAATATGCAAATGAAAAGATTAACAATGCTAACAAACAATCGTTTACTTGGTATCCACCCAGATGGGTGACTAATCCAAGGATCCATGCCACGAGCACCACTTTCACTATGAAACCCTCCTTCAGGTGGAGAAACCTTTACAGTTGAGATCTTCCTCTTTACAGAATGCAGAAATATGAGAGAGGAAGTAGGAAACACTCTTCAGACGAGCAGCACTTCGACACTGTATGGAACCGTACCGCTTACGTGCAAAAGGTGCTCCTTTTATAGGCAAACAGGACAAACTCGTAGTCTGTCCAGCCCCGCACCAGTCGACTGCCCCAAGGGCAGTCGACTGGTCTAGCATTAATTGCTAGCCAACGTCTAGTTTTCGGGGTATACCAGTCGACTGCCCCAAGGGCAGTCGACTGGTCCGAGGCCGAAAACTCTCTGTGAGTTTTGGCAGTCGACTGCCCTGCCTCTCAGCGTAGTCCCAAGCTTAGTTCCAGCCACTCCGGACCTTCTCCTTCACGTATGCCTTCAGGTCTGCTCCCTTGGCTTGCCTCTTGAAGTCCTCCTCCTCTGGCTATCGTCCCTCGGATGCGCACGCAAGCCTTCCCTTGGTTTGCCTCCATGCCACCCTTCACGTGTACCCTTGAAGTCCACTTCCCGGCTTGCCCTTGGAGCTCTCCTCCCTCGGCTCTCGTCCCTCGGATATGTCCATCATGTGTGATTCTCCAAGTCCTGCAAACTCAATCACACACATCAAATACAACATAACACTCTAACCTTAAACATATTCACCCACACACATCAAAATCATGATCTTCCAATCATTTAAGGGTTGATTGCCTCAACAATCTCCCCCTTTTTGATGCGTGGCAATATGTTTAAGTTTAGAGATAAATAACAACCAACAATAGCAATGGTAAAAGATAGCAATTGAAAAAGCATAAGACATAGTGACCCTAAGAGGTAACCTCCCCCTTAATCCATGTCTTCTCCCCATTTTCAATTCTAATTATAATCCAAGTTAAGTTTCCACTTAACACTAAACATGATTAAAAATGTAAGACATATTAAAACCTAAGAGGTAACCTCCCCTTAATCCATGTCTTCTCTCCAGTTTTAATCATTCAAGGTCTAAGTGAGAAAGAAAACCTTAAACCATCCATTCCAAGTTAAAATTCTAACTTAAACCACCCATTCTCCCCCTTTGACACCATCAAAATGATTGCCCAAGCAACCCAACCCTATGGCATCAAATGAAAGAAATTTGGCGTTCTGGAAGAAAGTTTCAGAATCTGAAACCAAGCGTGCCAGTCGACTGCCCCTAATACACTATCAGTCTGAATTTTCAACTTTTCTGCCGAATTCCAGAAACTTCCAGAAAATTTTAGAAAATTCCAAAAATTATAAAATTTTGCATACATGTTTGAAATGATATACTCTATCAAGAAAAAATATTAGTCTATATAAAATTTCAAACATGCATGACTTTTGATAAAAATCCAAAATCTTTGAAAACCATTACATTTTGTACCCAACTTACAATCCAATTTTGCAATTATAAAACTTTCAAAAGCATGGCAAAGCATATAAAGCATAAAATGGCTTTCAAAGGTTTAAAATGTCCAACTATGATCTTTGGGCAAAGTGCCCATTGAGTAAACACTTGTCTTCCCCATAGTTGGTCTAGTTTTCATATTTTGATACTTCTAATGGTTCAACAATGTGCCACAAGCACAAGTGAATCAAATGTATCACCCTAATGGATCAAACACCCTTTTTCAAGTTTAAAATCTCAAAGTTCATCCTACACTTCCATAAAACACATTCCAATGCCTCTTCTTAAGGATGTAAACTCCGATTCGGGAAGAGGCTTGGTAAAGATGTCGGCTAGGTTAGACTTTGATTCAACATAGTGTAGTTCTATGTCTCCCCTTGCCACATGGTCTCTAATGAAGTGATATTTCACTTCAATGTGTTTTGTCCTAGAATGGTGAACCGAATTTTTAGTCAAGTTGATTGTACTTATATTATCACACAAGACTTTGACCTTGGTGTAATGTAATTCATAATCCTCTAAGGTGTGCATGATCCAAAAGAGTTAGGAAACACTCCCACCCATTGCCACATATTCCGCCTCCGTTGTTGATAGGGCAACGCATGGTTGTTTCCTACTACTCCAACTAACTAAGGAAGACCCAAGGAATTGACACCCTCCACTAGTACTCTTCCTATCTAGCTTACAACCCGCATAGTCTGAGTCGGTGTATCCAATTAGATCAACACTAGGGGTTCTAGGATACCAAAGTCCGACATTGAGGGTACCTTTGACATATCTTAGGATCCTCTTAACTACAACCAAATGGGACTCTTTGGCACAAGATTGGTACCTTGCACATATACCTACCGCAAAGAGTATATCGGGTCTACTAGCGGTTAGGTATAGGAGGCTACCAATCATGCTCCAATATTGCTTAGAGGCTACCATTTTCCCTTCAAGGTCACTATCCATTTTCACATTGGTTCATATGGGAGTGGATGCTACCTTAGCATTTTCTAAACCAAATTTCTTTAACATTTACTTAGCATATTTGGTTTGAAAGGCATGTGTACCTTCATTAGTTTGCTTAACTTGAAGGCCTAAAAAGAAGGTTAGTTCTCTTACAAGACTTATCTCAAATTCATCTTCCATACACTTAATGAATTCTTGTAAGAAGTCATTATTTGTTAACCCAAAAATGATATCGTCTACATAGACTTGGGCAACAAATATGTCCTTGTCTTTAGATTTTAGGAATAAAGTAGGGTCAATTGTTCCTCTCCTAAACCCCTTAGACACTAGAAATGAGGAAAGTCTTTCATACCAAGCCCGGGGAGCTTGTTTCAATCAATATAAGGCTTTTCTTAATTTATAAACGTGTCTTGGATAATTAGGGTCCTCAAACCCCGGGGGTTGTTCTACATAGACCTCTTCTTTAATAATTCCATTAAGGAATGCCGACTTCACATCCATTTGGTGGAGTGTGAAACCCATGTGAGCGGCATATGCTAGTAGGATTCTAATAGATTCTAATCTAGCTACGGGGGCATAGGTCTCATTATAGTATAATCCCTCAACTTGGTTAAACCCCCTAGCTACCAATCTAGCCTTGCTCCTAGTGATTTTACCTTGATCATCTAGTTTGTTCCTAAAGACCCATCTTGTGGTTACAATGGTGCAATCATTGGGCCTAGGAATTAACTCCCAAACTTTACTCCTCTCAAACTGATTTAGCTCTTCTTGCATGGCTAAGACCCAATCTGCATCTCCCAATGCTTCATCAATAGACTTGGGTTCTAATTGAGAGATTAGAGCTATTTGACTAGTTTGATCCCTAAAATAGGACATAGTCCTTACTCCTTGAGTGACATCACCCACTATTTAGTCAATAGGGTGATCATGGTGATGTCTCAAGGGCCTAGAAGTTGTGGGTTCATTTACTCCTTCTTCCTCATCGTCTAGGGTACTTCTTACTCCCCCTTGATCATTGCCCTCCAAATGTAGGTCTTGGATTCTTTGGGCAAGGGGTTGGACCTCTTCTATATCCTTATCAATTGAGGCTTTTATAGGGTAGGTACTTGTTGTTTGATCAAACTTAACATTCGAGGACTCCTCAATCACTTTTGTCCTCTTGTTGTAAACTCGATAACCTCTACTAGTTAATGAGTACCCAACTAGAATTCCTTCATCGATTTTTAACTCAAACTTCCTTAGGTCATCTTTGGTATTTAAGATGTAGACTTTACATCCAAAGACCCTAAAGTAGTGGACTTGTGGTACCCTTCCATTCCATAATTCAAAAGGTGTTTTCCCTAGAAACCTATGTACCAACACCCAGTTTTGAATATAACAAGCAGCGTTAACCGCTTCAGCCCAAAAATAGCTAGGAAGGGAATATGCATTAAGCATAGTCCTAGTAGCTTCTTGTAGGGTTCGGTTTCTTCTCTCAACTACCCCATTTTGTTGAGGAGTCCTTGGGCATGAAAATTCATGCTTGTATCCATTTTCAACACAAAATTGTATGAAACTTGCATTTTAGAACTCCCCACCGTGGTCACTCCTAATTCGATTTATTTTGATATGTTTTTCGTTTTCTACCCTTTTACTAAATCCTATAAAAATCTCTAGGGTATCATCCTTATGTTTCAAAAAGTAAACTCATGTAAACCTAGAAAAATCATCTACTATGACTAGACAATATTTATTCCCTACAAGTGAGGGAGTACTATGACAATCAAATAAATCGATATGTAAAAGCTCTAATGGTAAAGAGGTAGTGGTTAGGGTTTTACCTTTGTGTGATGATTTTGATTGCTTACCCTCTTGGCATGCATCACACAATTTGGTCTTCTTATATTTGATCATGGGTAGCCCCTTCACCAACTCTTCCTTGGCCACTCTTGCAATGCTTCTCATGTTGACATGTCCAAGCCTTCGATGCCACAACCACCCTTCTTCTTCTTTAGACATGAAACACTTAGCAACATTGTTAGTAGCATAAGCAAGATCAAGATAATATAAATTTGTCTCTCTAAACCCTTCTAATGCGACATTGTTTGATTCATTATGCTTAATTATACACTTCTTAGCATAAAATTCGACCTTAAAACCGGCATCACATAATTGACTCACACTTAGTAAATTGAACTTCATGACTTTGATTAGGAGTACCTTATGTATGAAAATCGTGGGAGATACCTCAATGGTGCCCCTACCAATGATTTTCAATTTTCCACTATTTCCAAAGGAGACAGTCCCTTCTCTTAAGTAGCTAATAGTAGTGAACTTACTCACATCCCCAATCATGTGTCTTGAGCATCCACTATCTACTATCCACATAGTTGAGGCCTCCTTCACCTTTACCTATACAACATGAAAAACATATTCTTTTGGTACCCAAATCTTTGATCCATAAGCATCATTTAGAAATCTTTTAGGTACTCATGCCTTCTTTGTGTTTCCCTTGGCCCCTAATCTCCTAGATGCACCAACCCTACCTGTGAGTGATACAAAGGTCACTTCCTTTGTCTTCGACCTATACCCCAAACCGGCCTTGTTATAAATGACCCTTTGACTGTTGATTATCATATCTAGGTTACTAGATCCCACTTGAAATTTCCTAAGGGTCTTTGTGAGGTCATCTACCTTTCTCCTTAGTTCCCTATTTTCAGTTTCAAGATGTGAAGCATGTGAAGTAATAGAACTAGCATGCAATTCTTTAAGTTTGGTAGATTCTACTCTAAGCATGACAATTTCTTCTTTTAGATCCTTAATCTTACTTCTAGCCTTAGCTAAATCCATGTTAGTGCTAGAAATGATCTTTATTAAAGTAGAGGAGGGTAAGTGGTATACCTCACTTACCGAAGCTTCTGACTCGGATGATGAAGAGGAGGTGCTCTCATCTTCACTACTTGAGCTTCTTTCATCATCTGATGAATCTGAGTGGTCTTGCGTCATAAGAGCAAAGTGGTAGACTTGCTCTTCTTCTTCCTCTGAGGATGATGGATCATCCCAAGTCGCCTTTAGGTTGGTGGCACCCTTCTCTTTTCCCTTTGACTTCTTCTTGTCACCTTTCTTCTTCTCCTCCTTGTCATCTCTTCTCTTCAATTGAGGGCACTCGTTCTTCATGTGTCCCTCTTGGTGGCAATTGTAGCATATGATGTCCTTGACCTTACCCTTACCTTTGGACCCTTTCCTAGCATAGGACTTGTTAGACAAACTTTTAAAAGCTCTACGAAATTTTCTTACCATGAACGTCTCTTAATCGCTATCCAAGGAGGCACTGAATTCCTCTGAGTCGGATGAGGAGTATATCACCTTTTTCTTCTCCTTCCTCTTCTTCTTCTCCTTTTCTGCAACAAAAGCAATACCTTTCTCTTTGGCTGAGACATTAGCTTGCTCGTGTAGCTCAAATTCACAAAATAGGTCATCTAATTTAATTATGGACAAATCCCTTGATACCTTGTAAGCATCAACCATGGATGCCCACAAGGTGGTTCTCGGGAAGGCTTGTAAAACGTACCTGACGATGTCCCGGTTCTCGATCTTTTTTCCAATTACATGGAGCTCATTGATTACCTCTTTCACCCTTCCATGTAGCTGGCTAATAGTCTCGTTGCTCTTCATGGATAGGGATTGGAGTTGGGCCACGAGCAAGTCCTTCTTGGCTCTTCTGGACTCGTTTGACCCCTCGTTCAATTCCACCAACTTGTCCCACAGTTCCCTGGCGCTCTTGAACGGCCCCACCTTGTTCAGTTGCTCCTTTGAGAGCCCGCACTGCAGTGTGGTGGTGACCTTGGCATTGGATTGCGCCCTCTTCATTCTCTCCTTCGATCATGCTCTTATCGGTGTTGGTTCTCCTCTTTCATCGACGGGAGCCTCGAAGCCATCTGCAACACTAATCCAGTTTTCAATATCGTTCATAAGGTAGTATTGCATCCTACCTTTCCAGTAAGCGAAGTCATTCCCGTCGAAGAAGGGTGGTCGTGCGGTGGAGTATCCCTCTTGAAACGCCATTATACTTGCTCCGGTTGACGGTTAGTTTTTCCGAAACGAATCGACTCTGATACCAACTGATGGATCGTCATTGCGTGCAGAGGGGGGGGTGAATGACACGTTTTCGATTTTGATCTCTACAATTTTCGTTAGCGCAGCGGAAATAATATGCAAATGAAAAGATTAACAATGCTAACAAACAATCGTTTACTTGGTATCCACTCAGATGGGTGACTAATCCAAGAATCCACGCCGCGAGCACCACTTTCACTATGAAACCCTCCTTCAGGTGGAGAAACCTTTACAGTTGAGATCTTCCTCTTTACTGAATGCAGAAATATGAGAGAGGAAGTAGGAAACACTTATCAGACGAGCAGCACTTCGACACTGTACGGAATCGTACCGCTCACGTGCAAAAAGGTGCTCCTTTTATAGGCGAACAGGACAAATTCGCAGTCTGTCCAGCCCTGCACCAGTCGACTGCCCCAAGGGCAGTCGACTGGTCTAGCATTAATTGCTAGCCAACGGCTAGTTTTCGGGGTATACCAGTCGACTGCCCCAAGGGCAGTCGACTGGTCCGAGGCCGAAAACTCTCTGTGAGTTTTGGCAGTCGACTGCCCCTGGGGCAGTCGATTGCCCTGCCTCTCAGCTTAGTCCCAAGCTTAGTTCCAGCCACTCCGGACCTTCTCCTTCATGTATGCTTTCAGGTCTGCTCCCTTAGCTTGCCTCTTGAAGTCCTCCTCCTCTGGCTATCGTCCCTCGGATGCGCACGCAATCCTTCCCTTGGCTTACCTCCATGCCACCCTTCACGTGTGCCCTTGAAGTCTACTTCCCGGCTTGCCCTTGGAGCTCTCCTCCCTCGGCTCTCGTCCCTCGGATATGTCCACCATGTGTGATTCTCCAAGTCCTGCAAACTCAATCACACACATCAAATACAACATAACACTCTAACCTTAAACATATTCACCCACACACATCAAAACCTTGATCTTCCAATCATTTAAGGGTCAATTGCCTCAACATCCTCCTTGTTAGCGATTTTGTAGTGTTGTCTCTGTTTCTATTTTGTTTTCTGGTCTTGTGTGCTTCCGCTACTAACCTGACTGCAGAGAAACTCCAAAGAGAAAAACCCTAAGTGCAGAAATCTCAATAAGAGCAAAGAAATTTGTGTCTGGCTACATTCACCCCCCCCCCCCCCCCTCTCTAGCCATCCAAGCACCAACAATTCCTTCAGGTGATTCGTTTCTACATGTCGTTTCAACGTCTCATAGCCGCCGCCGGGTTGGAATTTGTAGGAAGCATTGCAATGCTTACATTTTGCACGCAATTCTCTCGACGAAAGTGTGATATTCTTAAAATATTTAGTGAAAATGGAAGATTTTAGAGGAGGATTTTCCCGAACCTTAAAAGTAATTGCATCGGTACTTCCTTGTGTTTCGGACACCGGAAGGTGCTAGGGCTGAGCCTCGGTCTCATCATTAGTGGATTAAATTTCAATGTCGAGATCCTCATGCGCTATTTGTTTTCCCCTCCGATATCGAGATGATGAAGCTCCGTGACCTTCTTCCATTGTCGTTGAAAGATAGAGTCGAAAACGCGTAGAGAATATGAAGTTGAGAATAAAAGTAGAGAATATGTGTGTGAAAATGATGAAATGAATTTCCTATTTATATAATTTGGGTCATAATGGTCATTAAATCATAGTCATTAATCAAAAAAGGTTAAATTATCTTAACCGTTGAAAAAAAAATTCAAAAAATGGTTTGAACCGTCGGTTAACCCTGTCGGGCCGGTTCCGGTTCGACCCAGCGAACCAGGTCAACGGGCCACCCAGGCCGTTGACTCGGGCCGAGTTCGAGCGGGACCTGACCAAGGGTCGGGTCTAGGTCAAAGGATGACTGGATGCTCTCAGAGAGGCCCAAAATAGGTTAAAAGGTGACCGGATACTCACGGGGAGGTCCGAAGGGCTGGAGCAGGTCGGATACTCGAGGGGAGGTCATGAGCAGGTCAAGAGTGACTCGATGCTCGAGGGGATGCCCTAAGCAGATCAAGAGTGACCCGATGCTCGGGGAGGGGGGCTCGAACCATGAGAATAATGATAATCCTTCGTTTAAGGGAGGATTATTGGTTGCAATAGTTACAAACAAAGTCCCACACTAAAAACACATATAAAGGATCATGGACTTGTTAGGAAAAGATATCTCCATTGCTTGGGTAGAGTCTAAAAGCAAAATCATGAGGACTTAGGCCTAAAGTGAATAATATTATACCATTATAGAAATGTCTAAATTCTTTTTTGTTCTGACAATTGATATTAGAGCCCGAACTGTTAGAAGGTCTAACTACCAACTGTGCACAAGAACTATAATTTAATTGAGTCATGTGAGTAGAATATTGACCTCGAATAAAGAAAGTGTGGACTCTAATATTCGGATCAAGCTCCTTTATTTGACGGGAGATTATTGGGATTGCAAGGTTGTAAACAAAGTCCCATATTGAAAACACGTGAAAAAGATTATGAGCTTATAAGAAAAAGATATCTCCATTGGTATGAGGCATTTTAGGTAGAGTCCAAGAGCAAAATCATGAGTGCTTAAGCTCAAAGTGGACAATATTATACCATTATGGAGATATCTAAATTTCTTTATAAGTTCATGATCTTTTTTATGTATTTTTAATATGGGACTTTGTTTGTAATCTTGCAACCCCGACAATCCCTCCCCTCTCAAACGAAGGGTCATGGACCCCCTTAAGCAGAAAACCTATCCGTTTGATGTCTGATCCTCAACCCACCAGGTCTTCCCGCCCCTTGGTTCACCCGACCTATTAGGACTTCTTGCCCCTCGGTTCATCCGACCTACTAGGACTTCCTTACCTAGATGCAACTCGGACTTTCTACTTGGTGGATGATCCTCTTGATCCGAATATGGGAGCCCTAACTTCTTTTGTTCGAGGTCAATATTCCACTCATATGACTCAATTAGACTATAGCTCTCGTGCACAGTCGACGATTAAACCTTCTGGCAGTCCGGGCTCTGATATCAATTATAGGACCAAAAGAAATTTAGATATCTTCAGAATTGTATGATATTGTCCACTTTGGGCCTAAGCTCTCATGGTCTTACTCTTAGGCTCTACCCAACAGGTCTCATGCCAATAGAGATATCTTTCCCTGACAAGTTCATGATCCGTTCCATGTGTTTTCAATATGGGACTTTGTTTGCAACTATTACAAACCAATAATCCCCTCTCAAATGAAGAACCATCGTTATTCTCATGGTTCGGACCTCCCCTTGAGCATTGGGTCACTCTTGACCTGCTCAGGACCTCCCCTTGAGCATCGAGTCACTTTTGACCCGCTCAGGGTCTCCCCCACTTCGTTTAAGATTCTACCCACATGGTTTGATCTGGATCTTTGGCTCGTGCTTCTATTGGCGATTAGTTCGATGAAGAACGACCGATCTCTGATACTAATTGTTAGGACTGAATGAATTTAGATATATCCACAATGGTATGATATTGTCCACTTTGGGCCTAAGCCCTCATGGTTTTGCTTTTGAGCTCTATTCAAAAGGTCTCATACTAATGAAGATGTCTTTCCCTTATAAATTCATAATCTTTTTCATGTGTTTTCAATATGAGACTTTGTTTGTAACCTTACAACCCCAATAGGAGGTCATGTCCCCGAAGCACACTCAGGTCGTCACTTCGACGAGGAGACGTCATGAGAAGAGAGAGTGTCGAGTAGACGAGACGAACTCAGGTCGGCAAGCTGAGGAGGAAAACTCACATCTACCTGTTGTGATCCCGCCTCACCCTGGTAGGTACTCGACACGGTTAGTGGAGACTTCACCTTGAGAGAACGTGGAGACATTGTGGCCGCAGCTGGTAAGCTCAGTTCAATCGAAGGCCCCTGAGGTCAACTGCTTTTTTTGTTTATCCTCAGTGGTTCCCCCGACTCCTTGGAGGAAACGTGCATGTTCCTCCTTGAAGGGTGGGGTGGTGGCAACTCCCCCATGTTAGTAGCAGCATCACCTGAGGAGGCAATGGGAGGAGCACCACACTCCTCCAGCTCGAGCTCACCCATCTTTAAGACATTGTTCATGGAAGCTTTAAACATTGTTCGAGTTGCACAACAAGAAGAGCCTTCAATTAGTTATCATTTGAATGAAATTAACTCTTACTGAAGAAGCACCCGAGCTCAGTGTCAATCGAGGAACCATATGGGCCAAAGCACAAGGTTGCTAGAGAACAAAGACGGAGAACTGTGGGTTTGTTGGACAATGAAGACGGGGACTGTGGGTGAAATAGAGGTTTCCAAGGAATGAAGACGACAGAAATGACGAATGTGGTAGCATTCCTTCGTTGTCGGGCCTAATATAGTCAGGGCTAGGATCAAGATTTTCAACTGTCGGATCTCGTAGTCAAAAAGACATGCTAAGGTGTTGGGTCGTCAGATTACGCACTTGAATCCATAAGATCTTGATTGTCACCTCGAGTCGATCTCTCGACCTAGCCTCGACACGCATCAACCTCGGACCGGGCAACATTAATGACCAAATGGGACGGGACAATCATGACCAAGATACGTGATCTTGTGTGTCGTGTATCTAAATGGCTATTGACATGCAGATTCTCGAGGCATTCAATGGTAAGGCGGTAAGGTGGCACAACCACATCAGCTCTAGATCCCGGGTTAGTAATTGGGCCAAGTTGCACCAGTATAATCAATCAGACTCAGACCTCTTTCAACTAGACTTAAAAGGAAAACTTATGATGTGACAAATATATATAGGAGCCTACACATGGCAATGTCAGGTCAAGACTCAAGCTATTGGGTCAAAAGTCAAGCCAAGTTGTCAGTCAGAAAGATCAAACCGGGACATGATACAAATTGGATTGGGTCCGAAACATGGTCAACACCTGACTCCCTCAGTTCGATACACTTGACTCCCACAACTTAATTACCTGAGTTCCTCAGTTCGGTACACCCGACACCCGCAACTTAGTCACCTGAGTTCCTCAATTCGGTTTCCCAGACTCCTCCAGACTCAGCGACTCAGCCTTACAAACCTCTTCGACTCGGTCTCCGTGACCTCTTCGACTCGGTCTCCGTGACCTCTCCTGTCCTGTCAGGCTCAGTTGTCTCCTACCTTACGTGGCATGTTGCAAATGTGGGAAACGACATAACTGCTTCATTCATGGAACCGTTTCTCCCGAAGGACATGGAGAACATCACTGTATATCTCAGGAAACGTGGTAAATAAATACACATATTTTGGAGAAACGGATACATGTGCCACTCTTTAAAAGATTGCCCGCCCCCTAGCCGAATGTATGCACAAACATCCATAAAAACTCTTCTACTACTTCACAGCTCTTATCTTTCCTCCAATCCCTATGTTAACTTGAGCATCACGCCGACTCCAACCTCAGCACCCATTCTAATATCTAATTGAATGTTGCAGACATCCCAAGTGCTTTCTTAATCACGGCAGCATCCAAGATCTTCCCCTTCACAGTTGCCTTCCATTGACTCGCCTAATCGCGATCTCAAACAGAAACAATCACAATGTTTGATATATTCTATAATAACATCATTCAATGAAATATCTTTATCTGGTATAATTACTGTCCATCTCATTACTTAAAAGGAATTTAATACTTGGAATCATCCCGTAACACAAACAGGTCAGGAAATGGCTAACTAGCTGATCGTCATCAGTCATTTTAGTTCTGCTACTAATCCACATCCCCAATCTCATCAAGGTGAAGCTCAGGGATCTTGTAACCAGGAGATTTCATCTCAAGTGCCAAGCCTTGAAGCATTCCATAAATTTGATCATTTTCCGGGTGCATTTGATCCTTAGACATGAACCTGTGCCTGGAATCTGCCACCTCAATCCAACTAGACCCAGCTTCCTTCCTCATTCCTCTTTCTCTCATCTCTTTCCTCACCCTATCAGCACTGTCCCAATTCCTATCAGAAGCATACACATTTGATAGAAGAACATGATACCCTGCAAGTTCTTCCTCCTTTCCCAACTCAAATAGTGTCTCAGCTACTAACTTGCTCAACTCAAACTTGCCATGAACCCTACATGCAGCAAGCAGAGAGCCCCAGATTCCTGTGAATTTTCCGGTTTCGCCTAATCCTTTGGCAAACTCATATGCTTCCTCCACTCTTCCTGCTCTGCCCAGCAAATCAACCACACAGCAATGGTGTTCTGTAGTTGCTGTAATGCCAAAATCCTTCATTGATTCAAACACCGCAAGACCTTCCTCGATCAATCCAGAGTAACTACAGGCTGAAATGAGTGCCACAAAGGTGATTGCATCAGGCTTTACTCCTAATTCTTTCATCAACTGAAACAGAGCCAAAGATTTCTCTCCGAGCCCATGTTGGCCAAAGGCCAACAACATGGTAGTGTAAGTGACAGTGTTTTTGTTGTCCATGACATCAAATAATCTCTCGGCAGAAGATATATCACCACATCTGGAGTACATGTCTATTAGTGCTGTGGCAACAAATACATTGTCATCGAGACAATATCGAATGGCAAATCCATGGATCTCTTTTCCAGCTTGGATTCCTCCAACTGGGCTACAAGCTGGAAGGATTGAAGTAAGCGTCACAGCATTTGGAATTTGCGATTTTTGAAGCATATTTCTAAACATTGCTACGGCCTCTTCGCTCTGCCCATTCTGTGTGTACCCAGCAATCATTGCATTCCAGGTAACTCTATCTCGATCATCAGATCTCTCACTGTTGAACAGACGGCATGCAGTCTCAACAGAGCCAGACTTCGCGTACATGTCGATCAGGTAACTTTCCATGCCATCGAACTGAATATTGTGCCTGATGAGGTATCCATGCATCTCTTTTCCGATTGAAAGGCTTCCCATATTGGATGCTGCCGAAAGCAGAGCCACAGCGGTCACTGAATCCACAACAAAACCTTGTTTCTGCATCTCGTACACCAGTAGCACACCCTCCAAGTTCAGATCATTCTGCACCAAAGCAGAGACAATAGTGTTCCATGTGACGACGTCTCTCTCGGGCATTTGCTCAAACACTTCGAATGCTAATTGAATTTCGCCGCATCTGGAATACATGACTATGAGAGCATTGCTGAGCACCAAAGGTAGCACCTTTCCAGGATTCTCTTTGATCAGATAGGCGTGGATTTGTTGTCCCAACTGGCAATCTTGCATCTGAGAGACCGCAATTAGAGAGGAGAGAAAGGTCACCGTATCAGCAACCACCTCACCTGATTCCAAAATCTCGATCAGGAGAGCGAGGGCTTTGCTGTGATCACCGTTCTGAACGTACCCACTGATCATGGTGTTCCAAACTTGCGTATTTTTACCCTCTGCTTGATCAAAAATCCACCTTGCTGATTCGATACTCGATAGCTCCGAGTACATCAAGATAGCAGCGCTAGCCACAAATGGATCATTGAGATGGCCATGGCCACACTTGACGAGCAGACCGTAAAGTACATCACAAATCCTGATTTCCCCAATTGCTGAAACAGCCGGGAAGATGTTGACAAAAGTGACAGGTGTCGGTCGGATTCGGACCTCAAGCATCAGCCTCAGAAGCGCTAACGCCTCGTCAGAGCACCGGCGACGGACATACCATGCGATCAGTGTATTCCAAGCGACGACATTGCGCTTCGGCATTCTGTCGAACACGAGGCGAACGGCGTCGACACGCGATGTTTCAGGGTCCATGGCGCAGGCGTACATGTTAAGGAGGGAGTTGTTGAGAATCCGGTTCCTCGGAGGCGCTGGGTGGAGACGGACGATGCGACAGTGGATGGATCTACCAAGGCGGAGCTGCCTGGCGTCGGCGCAGGCCTTGAGGGCAGAGGAGTAGGTGTAGGCGTCGGAGGGAGAGTTCATGAGGGCGTAGAGGCGAAGGGCCTCAAGGGGGAGGGCGTTGCAGACGTAGCCGATGATGAGGGTGTTCCAAAGGAGGGTGGGCGAGGCAGCAGGGTGGCAGAGGGAATCGAAAAGAAGGCGGCGGGCAGCGTCAAGGTAGCCATCCTTACAGAGCTGGCTCAGCCGGGACCGGAGAGTGGCTTTCTTCGTTGGTTGCGGGTGTTCATGAGGAGGCCCAGGATCGTGTGGTTGATGTTGATGATGAAGTTGTTGTGATTGTGTTCGTCGGAGGAAGGTGTGGTGGTAGTTGGCCGGCAAATGCTTCCTGGGAGGAGGCGTAATAGCAGGGAGGCGGAGGGTGGCGCGGTGGAGAGGAGGGTGGGGCGAGGACATGAGGAAAGGTTTGGTCTTCTCCTTCCGTTCATATTTCGTTTTATGCGTTTGTGATCTGCGGGCGACAAAGGGAGAGGCTGAAAATTTTATCCAGGCGAGGACGACGACATTGTAACGGGGATTTCTTTAGATATTGCGATGATTTTTTTTTTTAAAACTCAAATTTATAAAAATACAAATTTTGATGCCAAGATTAAATTTTTTAATGATAAATTAACAGTTAATTATAGAAAATTACTTAAGATTTTCTTTACATTCACTCCCTAATAAATTGAATATAAAAAAATGAAAATTAAATATATATCAGTAAAAATTGTGTATAAAAGAGTAAACTTCACTATAAAGGAGTGAATATTGAATACTCAGTTTCTTGATGTGGTGGATCCAACCTTATATATTTAAATTTCTAACTTTTATACTCAATTTTTTTTCAAATAATACTCACTAAACTGTCTTGTCAATCTCATTAGGGACTGTATGCAAAGAAAAACTTGAGTGGGGACTGCATGCAAAGATAAATTTGAAAATGAAGAGTTTATGAAAATTTTCTCATAAATTAATCATTTAAAATTTAAAACTTAATTAGGATGTATTATTAAAAAACATCTTTAATAAATAAAGGATTAAAAATATTGATTATCAAAATAAACCTCAAATATACTTTTTTTCCCCCGATTTATTATATATAATTTTTTTAAAAAATTAACCTAGTGTAATTTGTCATAAAATTAATCATGGATTTAAATTTGTCATATTTTTATCTAGTAACAACACATATATTTTTGAAAGTAACTCTAACAACACTTATATATCTTTTAATGACTCATTAAGGATGTTTTTTACCTATTTAGTTTTGTTATAAGTTTTTTTTTAATTTGAATTTTATTTTGAAAAGATGAGTATTAATTATAGAATAATGATTGGGAGAGTTAAAATAAAAGAGTGAAAATCATAATGAATGATGTGATATTTTGCATGCACGATCTCGGACGGGTTCATCATACCCCCTAGGATATAGTTTGATTCGGGGCGGCGGTCGAAGGTCGAAGGTCGTCGATGGTGTCCAAGCGATAATCGGATATGTACATATAAGATGTCACGTCATGCCACATCATGCTACATTATTAACTATGATTTTTATTCTCTTATTTTCACTCTACCTATCATTGCTGTTAATTATAAACCCCCAATAAAATTTGGTCTACGCTTCAGTGATTGAATGGATCAGATGGGGATCGGATGGGGAACGACGACACTAGATGGGGGATTTTTTTTAAAAAATAAAGTATATAATTTGGTAAGTTTGAAAATAAGAGTATTAGGTCTCAAATTTAATATGGAATTGATAATTTTGATATTAAATTTTTAAAAAGGTTGTTATCTTAAGTATTTTATTTTAAAAAAATTATAATTGAATATTATAATTCAATTAGATTTTTTTATTTTTTATTTTTTAATTTAAACATTATAATCCAATTAAAATAAATTTTGGACTAAAATAATAAAAAAATATTAAGTTTAGGATAATTTTTTTAAAAAATTTAATATTTAAAATGCCAAAAATTAGCCACGTTTATATCCAAAATATTTTTTTCACTTTAAAAATATCATGCGTATTTATAAAAATTGAATTTGAGAATTAGTTGCTGATTAAAATATATAATTGGTTTGGTTTTGGTAACTTGAAAAAGCAAATGCACAACACCACGTCAATTTGACGGTTCGAACGGACTCTGCCAGAACGCCACGCGTTGCAATTTTAAATTAAAACAAATTAAAAAATTTTAAAAACTTAAAAATTTTAAAATTAAATTGCGATTTAGACGACCTATCAAATTCATGAGCATGTCAAAAAAAATATATTAAAAAAAAATAAATTTGAATTTGAATCTCATGATTAATAGTAAACTAAACTTTCTCTAATATATGTGCTAGAAGAAATTTATTTATCATTTCCAGTATGTAAATTTTTATTTATTTTAACTCTTTAATATATATTGATTTATTTAATTATTTTATTTTTAAAAAAATCTAAAATACAGTATTATTAGTCTTAAATTCAATATCATTTAAAAAAAATTTAGTATATTTTATATCAAATTGAGCACGATTTTTTGTAAAGCCTGACCAATCTCGATTCGGAACTCATACCAATCAATTAGCTTATGATAAATCAATTGCGATTGGTAGTCAATTAGGTATTTCTGATAGAATGGAAATCAGATCGGTAATTGATCAGCTGGATTTGTCGTGAGGGAATAGAACTCTCATTTTTTATAGATACAAAAAAATTTAAAAGTAAGTATAATTCCTCCTAAATTCAATATCATTTAAAGAGAATCTAATATATATTTTTTATCAAATTGAGCACGACTCTTTTTATGCCTACCAATTGACTTAGGTTGAATCAATTGATTAATTAATTGGTCAGTAGAAAAAAAGTCATGTTCAATGTGAGAATACGAAAAATATAAGGGCTAAAAGGCAAGATGACCTGAATTTAAGGGTTATTGTAGGATTGGCAAAATTTGAGGGGTCTAGTTGGAAAAAGGCAATCCCTTATATTTTGTATTATGGCTGAGTTTGATCGCGAACTCATTTTTTCCCTAATCTCGCGATCTCCCTCTCTGCTCTTCGCTTCCTCCGCCTGGAATCGCCGGTGGTCGAGGTCGTTTTCTTCGCTGCCGGAACTTCGCGGGCACACGACGAGGGGGTTGGATCGTTCTTCTTTCTGACCGCGCCGTCCTTGATCTTGGTCGAACTGTGCATGTTTACCTCGCTTCCGAAGTGATGCTTTCTCCTTCTCCCAATCGTCGGAGTTGGGCTGGGAGACATGGTCGGTAAGTTCCCGCGTGTCCTCTTGGGCGTGTGTCTTGGATGTGTTTGTTGTCTTCCTTCTGGATTGAGATTTGGGTATCTCGTGGCTGATCCAGGGAATAGCTAGAATTCTTGCTCCAATTTCCGAACAGATTAGGAGGAAGGAAGCCAGAGTCGGGGTCATTCATTAGTGAGTTTGATCGGATCAAGACAGGGAGTTCTTCCCTCTCGCGTGCGTGGTTCCGATCAGGTGAGTTGGTCTGTGTTGCGTAGGGATTGAATTTGGTTTTATGTATGCTAGGGTTTTGATCTTGGTTGGCTGTTAGGTGTTCTTGAATTTCCGTGGATTGATGTTTCAGATCTGGTTGAATTTAAGTTTCTGTTTGAATTGGTTCTTTGGATCTGTGTTGTGTTGGATGAGTTGCTTCCTTTTCTTGGTTCGTGTTCTGTTCTTGAGCTTGTCGTAGTTTGGTGAGGGTGAGCAGCTGGTGGTTCTGTTTGGTTATACATCTAAAATTTTATATGTTGGTTTCGTTTGGAACTTTAAGCTGTGGAAGTTGATTATTATTTCTGTTCGATTCTTGTTGCTGATGCTTGGAATTGTGTTTGTTTATCCTGTCGTTAGGTTTCTGATTGAGAGGGGGATGGTGTTGTTTTGGTTATGGAGATTTTGAATCGTGTTGTGTTTGAGTTTTAGATGGTTGTAATCGTTTTTATTCTAGTTTCTGTTTGTGGATTGGATCACTATTGGTAGGTGAATTGGAGTGGTTATGCTCGATTTGGGAACTCGTTGTGTTGCCGTGAGCAGGGGATTTGGAGGTAGCTTAGTTGTTAATTGGGAAGGTGTAAAGTTGTGGTTTGATTTCATTATATTTAGCATGTAATTTAGCTAACTTAGCAGTTGGCTTTCTGACATCCTGTCCACTCAACCACTCAGTGTAGGGGTAGCTGGATTGCGTACAAACATCATGTGCACATGATACATCATTATATGATTGTTGTTGTTTGCATTATTGCGTTTGCTCGTATGTGTTATATCTAGTTACAATATATGTGGTTGATCTGCACCATCAGGAGGTATGTGTGCATAGGGTCTGGTGACCTTATCTTACCCGTGTGATATTTGGACCTTTACATCTTCAGGTTTGCATGACTCTAATATGTATCTTTTATTCAGTATTTATAGATTGAGCATTTCCTACTGTTATTACTGTTACTGTTGCCAGTTTGACTCTTATTGCTAGTATAACTTACTATGCATATCAAATATATGTATTCGCTGAGTTCTTAGACTCACACCGTCAACCTTGTTTTTCATTTCAGGTTGATCGTCTGGAGTGCCCGGTAGCCTGTCGCAATCCTTCGGTTTCAGAGTGACTCGTGTTTTGGTTTGAGTTGTATTTGTGGTCATACAGTATTTTCATTTACTTCCACTATTTTAATTTCTATTGTGTTGTTTAGTACGGCGGTATAGTTGTACTTTTGTGTGCCATAGAGGCCTTTATTTCGTTTTGTTTTGTCGTAAGTCGTACCGGTACGCAGTTTTTGTCGTCGTCTTCGTTTGCTTTACATTCAATGGCTTGTTCCAACCTTATAGGCTGCGGTACAGGCGGGTTGAGAGAGTGGTAAAGGTTAGTTTTCTAGATTGTCCGTCGGATTGAGGGAGACGCAGTCCGGTCAGGATCGGACGGGCAGCTCCTCGGGTCGTGACATTCAATTTGATAGAAAATATAATAGATTCTAGTTTAAATGTGTTGAATTTAGAAGAAATTATATTTTCATTTGGATTTTTTGTATTTATAAAAAATTAAGAATAATTAGGTAAATTAGTGTCCATTAAAGAGTTAAGTAAATAAATATTTACACGCAGAGAGTAGAAATAAAATTTTTCTTACGGACATGGTAAGGTATGTTGGAGATTTTAAGATAATATTAAATTTTAAAAATAAAAAAATTTCAATTTGTGAGTCAACTCAGTTAGTGCAATCTTTGTTAGGTCAGGAGTAACCTAATTTGACTAAGCTCGGGTGAATTTGAGTTTCGATGTTTGACAATAATGTTTAAATACTGTGTGAGACAAGTGAGCCAAGGTTAACTGGAAACTTGACTAATGAAGTCCAGGTCGATCAAGAAGATCACACGCTAGCACGGGAAAAGTTCTAGTGGGACTAAGCACACCTAGTGAGACTAAGTGAAGTCCAGGTGGATCGAGGAGATCACACGCTGGCACAAGAAAAGTCCTAATGGGACTAGACACACCTAGTGCGACTTAGTGAAGACTAGGTGGATCGGGGAGATCACACACTAGCACGGAAAAAGTCCTAGTGGGACTAGGTGTAGTCCACGTTGATCGGAGAGATTGCATGTTGATACGAGAGAAGTCCTAGTTGTGAACTAGGCAAGGAAAAAATTCGAATCGATCAAAGGCTTGATCGGACACTTGGTTAGGAAGTCCTAATAAGTCATGGTTGACCAGGATTAGGCAAGGAAATTTTAAACTTGATTATCGCGAGAACAAAAGCATGTTAAACAATACTCTCTTAATCGATCGGGTAATCGATCGATTACGGCTATATTGCTCAATAGTACAGAAAGGTATTGAATCGATTCAGCAATCGATTAAGTTCTTCTTAATCGATTGGCTAATCGATTAAACTTCAAAAATTAATCGTTAAACGGCTAGATCTGACATGACAATCGTTTGGATAATCAATTAGTAACTCTAGGTCACACGAGTATATAGGATTTTCACATAAGTTTGAAGTGGTCTCTCTTCGTACATCGTTCTCTCCTTCCATCGTCATTTGAAGTGAAGTCTTAGAGCTAGTGCTATTACATTTTCTAGATTCTAAAGATGATTCCAAACTAGAAGAAAGTAAAAACAAAAAAATAAAAAAAAACAAAAAGAGCTTATTTGTATAAATCTTATAAGATTTCTTTTGTATTTGCTTATTGTTGGTTGTATTTTTTCTTGTAAGTTTGTAAGAGACTTATCCGCCTCAATAAAGTATATCTTTTATAGTGTATGAGAGAATAAGAAAGAGTAGATCTTTAAATTAGTCATCTCAAATAAGTAGATACCAAGTAAAATTTGAGATATTAGTATTGTTCAAGTTTCTGCTGCGGTAACTTTTCATTGAGCAAAAATCGGAATTAATAATCTCCTAGAACCCTCATTCAAGGTGATAAAAGATAATTTATTTAGATAATTTATTTATCCAACATATTGATTAATGGATTTTATAATTAATACGGAAAAAATAAATTATGAAAATTTATTTACGTATTAATTATGAATGCATCCTATTAGAATAATCAACCACCACTCAAATTGTTTGAGAGGGCGTGTCACGGGTTCGGTCTAAATTTACGGTTATACAATTAATCAGGTAATAAGCAATTTAACACTTTTCTTTACCCATTCCCTCATCTCAAATTTATCGCTGGCGCTCCCTGCGTTTACTTGGTAAGGCGACTAGCCGAGCCATGAGGATATATAGCATTTGAACAGTTGTCAACTCCTCCGAAATCCGAATGCACTCTTGTCCTCCTCTTTTGGTGTGCTTCGTTGTCCCCATGCCTGTCTAATTTTCAACCTTCTCCTCTTCTCTTTCCAAAAATATAACCCTTTCTCTACGTCGACAAATGACCGTTGCCGCCGCCGCCGATGACCTCGACGATGACGGCGACGATGGGCGCCCTCCCTTCTTCCTCCGTCTCCAACCGTCCGTGCCTTCCCCGCACCCACCGCCGCGGTGGCCGCGCCGCCGCATCCGCCGCCGCCCTACTCGCCCTCCTATTCGCCACCTCCGCCTGGCTCTCCATCGTCTTCTCTTCTCCGTCTCACCGTCTGCACTGGCCGCACATTCGATCCTCTGCGTTTACTTTCTCGCCCTCCTCCCCTCCGCCTGCCCCCTCATCCCGCAACCGAGACGAAGGGAATGACGAAGAAGGGGATCTCGCCCCTCTCTCCCTCCACCACCTCGTATTCGGCATCGGCGGGTCAGCCAGTCTCTGGCCGCGACGCCGCGAGTTCGTCCGCCTTTGGTGGCGCCCCAGCGCCATGCGCGGCCACGTATGGCTCGATGATTATGCACCCCGACTGCCCCCAAACTCCTCCCTTGCTCGATCTCTGCCTCCTGTCCTCGTCTCGGAGGACATCTCCCGCTTCCGATATACCAACCCTATCGGCCACCCTTCTGGCCTCCGCATTGCTCGCATCCTCGTCGAGTCCTTCCGGCTTGGCCATCACGGGGCACGGTGGTTCGTTCTCGTGGACGACGACACTATCCTCTGCACAGATAATCTCGTCACGGTTCTCTCCAAGTACGATTGGACAGAGATGGTGTACGTCGGGGGGCCTTCAGAGAGTCACTCAGCAAACACCTACTTTAGCCATGCAATGGCGTTCGGTGGCGGGGGTATTGCCATCAGCTATCCTCTTGCCGAAGCTCTTTCCAGGATGTTGGACGATTGCATTGAGAGGTACCCGAGGCTCTATGGCAGTGACGATCGATTGCACGCATGTATCTCTGAGCTTGGAGTCCCGCTAAGCCGCGAGTATGGCTTCCACCAGGTGTGTTACGTGTTTTCTTTCCCTTTCTAAGGCGTGCTGCATCATTTTCTCGCTTAGCTCCCTGTATTACTATGGATTTTTCACATGGTCAAGATTATATGCTAATTAGTCAGAACACACTGTTTGATTGCTTGTTTTTGAAATGATTAAATGTGTTGCATTCAATCATTTGTTTCTAACAACCTCTTTGGCTTCCGATAAACATCATGGGTAGCAAAATTAATATCGTACCACTCTCATTTTACTTCCTCTATTCGGAAGAAAGAAACTTCTATTTTTCCATGTTATTAGTCTTATTCTACCGTTCATCTTCCTCGTTGGAGTTTGTCCGCTATCCTCTTGCTATTTCTATATATCAAGTAATCTACATATCAGCACATTTTTATTCTAATATACCGACTTATCTCTGTTGCCTAAACATAATTCAGGAGCTCTTTATTTAATTATCCATAAAGATTCCCTATTGTTGGCTGTTTAATTCTGAATTTCCCTTTTTCTTTGTTGCTTCAGTGGGATATCAGAGGAAATGCGCATGGTCTTTTGGCTGCACACCCACTTTCTCCTTTCATCTCAATACATCATGTTGAAGCTGTTGATCCCCTCTATCCTGGCTTGAGCTCTCTTGGAAGCCTGAAGCTCTTTACCAAGGCTATGAAAGCCTACTCTATGAGTTTCTTGCAACGATCAATTTGTTATGACAGGGGGGAAAAGTTGACATTTTCAGTCTCATTGGGTTATGTTGTCCAAGTGTTTCCAACCATTGTCCCTCCAAGAGAGCTGGAACGTTCTGAACGGACATATGTTGCTTGGGACAGAAATAGTAATAGGATGGATTTTGATTTGGATACAAGGGATCCATACAGATCTGTCTGCAAGAAACCTATTATGTTTTTCTTGAACAATATTGGAAAGGATGAAAATATAACTCTAGGATCATATAGACGAGCTAAGGGAAGAGATGATCTCAAAAGAAAAGTATTCTGCTTTCCTCTGTCTCCTCCTTTGCCTGACGTGACTGAAATTCTAGTTGTTAGCACACCATTGAACAACACATGGCAGTTGGTTTGTTCTCTACTTAAAATACCTTTTTATTGGGCTTTAACTGATATTTATTACAATTTCTTTATCTAATTGAACTTTGTTTCCTTTCAGGTACCTAGGAGATTATGCAGTAAGCTAGGTCGAGAACATAATGGGACTCTCAGCATTGTAGTTGGGCAGTGTGAACGAGGAGCATATGGGTCCGCTGCAAATTCCTTGTGAGGGGGTTAACCTTGTACATCATGACTGAATAGGATGGCTTGAGATATGGTGATTATTGTAAGTGAAAGGTTTTATTTTCCCATGCTCCGAGTTTATTTTCCCTTATTGGAGCTGCCTATAGATAAATGGTGCAGTCTTGTGCATTTTGGAAAGGATTAACATTAGGGATTTAGTTAGTCTATGTTGTGATTTATAGCATCTGTAGCATCTGTTAGTGAAGCTCTATTATCTATTAGCTTAAATGTCGATACATTCTTTGGCTATTAATATCAGAACGTATTTGATTTTGATCTGATCTCAATTCAATGAACAACTTATCTAGTGTTTGTATGCTTATGCATTACAGTTGATAGATGATTTTGTAATCTTTATTCAATCAACTTAGTTTATGTCGAACAACTGCATCGGATTTTAGTCCTTTTCTGGCTTCATAAATGTGTTGTATACGTTTGAGTCCTTTTGTGGCTCATAAATGTTATCATTACAGATGAGATATTATTCCGCGTTTGAGCATGAATGGTGTAATTTAAGCTTTGATCTAAGGATTTGGATTTGTTAAGTCTCAGTAATTCATTCGTGCATTGAATTTGTGCTTTCCGTTAAATTACGCCCCTGATTTCTCGTCTTATCTCCTAAATAGAATGATAGTTGGCTGAGTCTGTGGGTCGTCAACTGAAATTGATCATCATTCATGTCCAAAAATATGGCATTTATGTCTGCAAAAAGAACAAAGCTTAGTGAGACTAAAACGTTAGTGAAAAAAGTGCAGATTGTCAGTGATTGGCCGGTCGGTAAGCGGGGGTGAATTGCCCCCGCAAAGATAAAATTATCTTTTGTCTTGTTTAAATAAAGATAGAGGTTAGTTAGCACAAATAAATAACATAAGCAAAAACAGATTAATAACTTAAATAGAAAAAGGTAGAAGCACAAACAGTTACTTGGTTTGCAACCAAGATAGTTGCTAATCTAAGACAAAATTAAGCTTAATCTCTAGATCAAACTTCTTGAGGCGGATAAGCCTTTTACACACACTAGAACTCAGAATGACAGAGAAAACTAAAAAGAATTCGTGTACAATGCAGTTGATATTTTGGAACTAAGCTCTGAGGTCTATTTATAGCCCTAGTCAAGTTTATCCACATGCTGACGTGGCCCTACACGGGCGCCCGAGAACTTAGGGGCGCCTGACACGTGGCTTAGAAGTTATCCCTTCGTAACATTTGCGAATGGCTAAGTAGTGGATAAAAATTGCTTCTCGAGGGCCTGTATGCACTGGGGCGCCCGAGTGCGTAGGGGCGCTCTCATTCACGGGCGCCCAACTGGATTTGGGCAGCCCGCTACTAATCAGTTTCCAACGGATCTTCTTGGGTGATTTCGGACCTTTCAGAGTCGGCGTCACCCGAACCCTCCTCCGACTTTCTCCTCAAACGTGTTTCCGCTCGGCTTCTCGTCCCTCGAAGGTCGTGCGCGTCCTTCTCACTCCACTGACATACTCTTCCGCAGACCTCCGCGTTCCTTGAATGCACCGAACCCGTCAGTTCCCTTATCGTGTCATCCTTTTTGACCGCTACGTCTTCCGCTCAACTTCCTACGCTCCTAAGCTCCTGCACACTTAGACACAAGGATCAAACACAATAAGACCTAACTTAACTCGGTTGACCACATCAAAACTCACTTAGGACACTTACATGCATGATCAACTGTCATGTCGTTTAGACCATTTCTTCAGGAAACTGAGTCTCAGTGAGATTTTCCAAGAGATTGTTAGCAATCAGGACCTTGCATAACATTAGTTCCTTCTCATATAGGCTTGGGAGTATATTTAGCATGTCTAGCTAGACCCAATGTGTCTAAATAGGCGACGGATTGTGCCACAAAACAACTAAAGGTTTTGGAGAGGAGTCCTTGGAAAAATACACTTGGTATCTAAGATTTGGGGTGCAAACTGATTAATACAAGCTCCCCAAACATAGAACATCTATAAAGGGGGAAGGAAAAGTGCAGTCCAATAATCCTGCCCCAGACTTCAGTATGATAATTTAAGCTTTGATCTCTGTCAAACTTTGGCCTTTAAACTCGCTTTTAATTCCATGATAATTTAAGCTTTGACATAGAATTTATGTTTTCAGTAATGCATTCCATGAATTTATGATTTTTCCAATTCATTCCATGCATAGAAACCGATATTTGGTTTCACTAGAGCCTTTGGTCATGCACTTTTTTTTTAAACAGTGAGCATCTCACATTTGTTCCAATAATTCCCTTTGTACAACCTGCATCAAAACAGGGACAGGATCTTATGACACTAGAAATTTGTAACGAACGCTTGTCTTTATATGCCACTTGAAATTTTAATTTCTTATCTAAATCAAGCTGATATGAACATTAAAAAAAAAAAGGCTTGCTGCAATGTGTTTCAGAAGCACAAAATTCACTCAAAAGGTCTTATGCTGGAGCCCTAGTCAAAACTGATACAGACGCGGCGTCTGCACAGATGGTGCATGATAAGCCCTCTTTACTGTAAAAATAAAATTAGCATGTACCTAAGTAGACAGTAAATATATAGATGTAGTAATCTGATAAGAAAAGAGTAGGGTTAGAATCGTTATCCGATTGAAGCGCCGGCGTGCCGACTATCCTTAGAGAATTGATTGCCGCCCTACGGTGCAAAGTCCTCCGGCAAAACCCTCCCAAGATCCGACAACCACGCGACGCCCGTAGGTGCACTCCAAGACGAACGCTGCCTCCGAACCCAACCTCAGATCGTACAAAACGATGCCTCAAGACCGAGAAAATCGAGGAAGAAAGCGAAGAAAAGAGCATGCGCAGACTGAGCAAGTTGAATGCTGAAGATGCATTCTATCCCCCCTTATATAGATCCGAAGGGGCATTCTATTGCCTCTTCGCGCTGAGGAGTTGCGGCCAGGCCGCGAGACGTCGCACCGTGCGATGCTTCAATTCCTCATAAAAATAAAAAAACACAAAATAAAAAATAAAGGAATAAAATCAAACCAAATTGGTTTAGGAACCAAACCAAAATCTGCAAAACTGAACCGCATCACCCGCAAGCGCGAGGCCCACGGGCTGGGGATTTGCACCCCCCATGCACGAGATAATCGCGTGCGTCGCACTCGGTTTATGGATTTCCGGCTTAGACCCCCTGAAACCACCTGGTTTGGGCTCAGCCCGCGCATGCGTGTAGGTCCCCCTAAGCTTTCTAAGCATAGTAGGAATGACTTCATATATAAGGCCTTCCAACTCTCTTGGCTTAGCAATGTGGGACTAAACACATACACCACTTCTTTCAATATATTTGAAATTCCAAACAAAAATCAACAATCCCCCACAAATTTCAAATTATAATAAATAAATAAATAAATAAATAAAACAGGTCCTGAGGCTTTGTCGTAATGAGTTTTCAGTGAAAATACCTTCCGGTTTGAATTTTCACCTAAGTAAATCAATCTTATTCACATAGGTTTGAAGTGAACTAAGTCTTGAACTTAAACATTTAATATGTGAAAATCAATTGGCAACAACTCATCACAGGCGACGGTTGAATCCTTCTGGGTTGGTGCATTACGGTCATGCCACCGAATCTTATTTCATAAGTGTTAAGGAGAGTTGCCCAGACCCCCCACACTGCGGCCTCACAGTTACACTTACATAGATGAGTTCTCCAAGGATGTACTGCAAGCATCCTATCATAAAGACCTTGAACTCATTAAGAGCCTTAAGCTCATCCTTACTAGCAGTCAAGCATCTATCCAGGGAAGAGACTTTGAGATTTATATCTCAATCAATTTATGCTAATGGTTCACCCTTATAGCTTGTTTATACCACATTGAACCTACTTCTTGGGATCTCCAATCAAATAGGTTGGGTTGCCGCTATAGATGAAACCATAATAGGCCTCAGTCCCATTCCCTTACTGGATCTCTTGATTTTCTCAGAATCAAGTCCTTTTGTGAGTGGATTAGCAATATTGTCTTTTGAACTTACAAAGTCCAATGACACTACTGTTAGTGATATGAGAGAAGTGTCCTAAGGCAATCACCTTATGATTGTAATCATTTATTCTAATAAATGAATATTCACTATTTGAGTATACATGTTTGTGTATTTGATTGAGATCTTAAACTCATTTACTGAATGTCCGTAATACAATTCACAGCATGAGAGAATTTGTGATGAATTCACAACTAGTGATTATCTCTACATGTGCAATTATGAAGTATTGAAATTGTCCCTAGTCGATGAATTGATAAATACAGTCACTATCAATTCTGTTGAGACTAGCATGAGTTATTCTCTAATCAGCTGATTCTCACTGGCTGGTGACATTGAGATGTCCGGAGATAAACATGAATGTTAGTTAAGGGAACTAGTTCATTAGAGTGACTGGCTGTAAAACTTCATATGGTAGTCTACATATAGATATGTCAGTGAAGTTCTTACTGTAGCTTAAGTGCGATGTTCCTTTGACTTGCGGTGTTCAAGTCATCTTGGTTATGGAGACTTATACTTTGACATCTTAAGCAAGCATCTCCAAGGAGGTGTGGGCCCAGGATGATTGGGTATAAGCCGAAGTGCCCGAAGATGTTTGAACAGCCTACAAAGGATTCACCACTCCTTGCGAGGAGATGTATACCCGAGGCCTATCGTCGGATTGTTACTCGAAGCCTCTGGCCAGAGCATGACATGTTTAGAGTATGAATCTCTTAAATACATGAGAGTAATTAGAATCCGTAAGACGAGAAAACGTCACTTGGGCTAGGTGTGACGTAGTCAGCCAAGTGGGGACTAACACACATAGACCATGACATGAACCAAGTGGTTATAAGATGGTGAAGGGAATGGGGCACGATTCATTATAGCTGCTAAAGGGTTTCAGAATTGTTACTGAGGTCAACCGTTGATCTTTCGATTAATTGGAGATCATGATGTACTACTAGGTGTCACTTATGATCGTTCTATAATTGATTAATTATAAACGGCCAACATAAATCGAAAGTCTATTTAGTCACACGCACTACGAGTAATCCGAGGGATTTAAAACGAGTTGAAAATTGGATTTTCCAATCAAGAGAGATTAAGTTTTGTTGAGTCAAATGATAAGTCAAATCTGAATTTTTCAGAGACGCATCGGAAGCGTAAAATGGCTAAGTCTTTTGAAGACTTAATAGATGAATTAAATAAGTTTAATTCATTGGGGCTTGGCTTGGATGGGCCGGCCAAAGAGGGCCTCGATCCTCTTTGCTTGGCCGGCCACAACAAAGGGAGAGAACCAAAGTTTTGGTTCAATTTATAAAATAAACCAAGTGTGGTTTGTTTTATAAAATTATGGATGATATAAATTTTTATATAATAAACCAAGGTTTGGTTTATTTTTCATGGAAATTAAAATGAACCATTGATTGATTTATTTTATAAAATCAATCATGGATTGATTTACCATGATAAGGAAATTTATTCTATAAGAGAGAAGAGACTTGATTGATTTTTATCATGAATTAAAATATGATTTTAACCATGATATAGAATCAAACTTGGCATGATGGAATAAGTTATTCCATATTTGAGATGCTTGATGGTTGAGAGGCCACTATATAAAGGACCCAAGGCAAGGCTTGAGTGATAATCATAGAGATGAAGGCATAGGCTCTCTCTCTCTCTCTTTCTCTCCTTCTCTTCCCCCCTTCTTGCCGTGCGCCAACTAGCCCCAAGAAGGAGCACCAGCCGGCCATCCTTTTGTGGTTAGTCTTCCGACTTCTCTCTTAGTTTTTCTCGTCGCGTTCTCGGAGAATCTAGTAGTTCTCGAGAACATGAAACTCGTGGCTTTGCGAAGTCATCCCGAAGATACTCGGCGTGGACGCGAATAGAGGCGGAGCTTCTAAGGGACGCTTACGGTTGGATCTCGTCCCTTCCTTCTGCTGGGTATGGTTTGGTGGGTTTCCTAAGCGGATACCTGTTCGATCCGAGAGACCTCTCTATGCCTACGGATTAAAAAATTTAATCTGAATAGAGAGTCGTTTCCCATCGACCGTCTCGTGCCGTATCGAACGATTCAAATTGCAACTTAGCCAATTACCAAAATTGGTCTTGCAATTTGCTCGACCGTTCAACCGCGGAAAAGGCGACGAGTTGATCGCCGGCTTTTGTGTTTATGGTCGGGGTCCAGTTAAATAATTATTGACTATGATTCGCAATCAAAATAATTAAATAACAAATATGAAATGACAAGGCACATGAATAAGGCACATAATAACATAACGAAAGGAGCCAAGGAAGAATGTACCTTCCATTACCTTACGATCTTCTACCGTATGGCCCTCCCCTCTTGGACGTCGTGTGGGCGACGATCTACCAAGACCTGTGGCCACCAAGTTGATCCCTTCTCCTTGCGCCAATCAATCCCTAACCTAAGGGATGCCTCCGGCCGCTCCTAGGAAGAAGATAATCCAAACACAAACCCTATTATTCCTTTTCTCCATCACCGACGTCCGAGCTGTGAGTTGCATTCCTGCCTTGGAGAAATCTGCAAGTTGCGTGAGCAACTTTTCTGCAGTAACATTTCCAAGTTGCATGAGCAACTTCTTCACAGCTGGAAAACCGCACCAGATCTGTGGTCTTTCTCCACCGCCGAAGGCAGCGCCAGGTGGTCTTTCTCCACCGCCGAAGTCGGCGCCCGCCGGCTCAAGTTGCGTGAGCAACCTGAGTGGCTCAAGTTGCATGAGCAACCTGAGCATTGCTTCCTTGCCAAACCGAAAATCAGCCAAGAGAATTGCGCCCACCATTTTTAACTTTTTCTCACTTGAGAAAACTCCACAGCTTCTCAAAACGTGGAGGAAAAAATTGCTCTCCACGAGCAATTAATCACCCCCGGAGATTAATCGCTACTCCCTTTGAGCATTTAATTGTTATCATCCAATCCAATTAATTGCCACATGCAATTAATCGGTGGGAAAAACAACTGCTCCATTGCAATTAATTGGAGAAAACGCATCGAATTACTTGTAGAGGAGAAGCTTTTAATTGCATTACATGCAATAAAAAGATTAATTGCCGCATGCAATTAATCGTGGAGAAGAAGCCGTTTGTAATTGCTTTGCATGCAATTAGAAGATTAATTGCCGCATGCAATTAATCGGTGGAGAACGAACTGCTCTCGTCGTTCGGCGCCGCTCGGAGAGAAAGAGAGAGAGAGGAGGAGAGAAGAGAAGAGACCTAGGGTTTCTTGTGATCTATTGGATTAATTTGATCGACCATCAACTTGGTTCTATGCCATCATAGGGTATATTTAGGGCTACGGTAGGGACTATGAGGAGGAGTTGGATCTTGGCCTGCTAATGGACCCGGTCCATTAATGAGGATCCATTCCACTAAAGGACCCTTATTGAATTACCGCACCAACCCCCATATTTACATATGAGCTCCACTTATTACAAGTCGTCCATCCCCCGTGTTTAAGATTTCGAATGACCGTTAATTAATTAAATTACTGACAATTTAAATTAATTAACTTCTGGATCCTTGACTAGTACCACTCGGCCTTATCATCATGCCGGATCAAATCCACCTGCAGGGTTTAGCATGATGAACCTTTCGAGCTCATCAAGGGGGCATCATCATCCCGACTCACCAGGACACGGATTCCGTCAATAATCATCGGCACATCATATTACTAATATTATCTCCGAACTTACTGCGCCTATCGATCTAACAGAATAGATCTCGCCCATTAGTAAATCAAAGAAATAATAATTAATAATATATGTCCGATATTATTTCGGGATTAAGGGATCGTACTCCATAATATAAACTGAGGTCCTATCCAATTACCGAGTCAGTACAAATTGGATAACCTCGTGTTTTGGTCCTGCTCAATGTACTCAAAGCACACTAGTGTAATCCTATGGTCAAGACCAACCACACCTAATTACACTACAACCATTCCGATGGGTTGTCCAATTCCATCTCGGTTGTGGGCCTTCATTTATACTAAGCAAGGAACTGATAACATGATCTTCCGTGTGACACCACACACCATATTATCTACAATGTAAAGTAATTGGACTTCATGCATGTACTAATATAAACAGACACCTAATGTGATTATGATTCTCTTTTCAAAATAAAGATGTTCATATATATAAAAGAAGCATGTCTTTCAGTATACACATCTAACACCTTCGAGTTACGCGAGGTAATATGTAAATTAGTTTACGTTTCTGCAAAATTTCAAATATATGATCATGTCTACACAAGATAAAAATGCATGCTTAGATGTGTGGTTAAATGATTTAGAAAAATTATATATGCTAAACCTTCCACTGCACGTAATTAATTTTGAAATTACGAACCCGCATCCATGTCAACATGCACCCGGTCCCAACAACCACTCCTAGAGACACTAGCTCACGAACAAACTTCAATCTTATTCGTACATGTCTCTTCTGTTTCTGGTTATACTTGGAGCTTCTAATTTGAGCTATTGTTGTTTGATTATCATAGTTTACTGAGATAGGAGGTATTGGCTTCATAATCAAGGGAATCTCAGTAAGAAGACCCTTAAGCCAATCAGCTTCAGTTACTGTGGTATCCAAAGCACACAATTTTGCCTCAGATGTAGAACGAGATATGATCGTCTGTTTAACAGACCTCCAAACAACCGCACCGCCTCCAAGTGTAAAAACATAGCCAGTAACGCCTTTACACTCAGCAGTGTCAGCTATCCAGCTGGCATCACTATATCCCTCCAGGACTGCAGGGAACCTCCCATAACACAAGCCCAAGGGTATCTGAATACTCTGTCTAATGCATCCCAATGTGTTCTGCTCGGACAGCTGGTAAACCTGCTCAATTTAGTTATAGCAAACGAAATATCAGGTCTAGAACAATTTGCCAAATACATTAGACTACCAATTATTTGGGAATATCTTAATTGAGACACAGCCACGCCATTCTTATTCTTGTGGAGAGTCTTTGAAGGATCATAGGGTGTGACTACAGATTTTATGTGACTATAGCCATATTTCTCTAACACTTTTTCAACATAGTGTGCCTGAGAAATTGCTATTCCATCAGTTGAGCGAGTCAACTTTAGCCCTAAAATCACATCAGCACAACCCATATCCTTCATATCAAACTTACCACTTAAGAGAGTCTTAGTCTCGTTAATAATTGAAAGGTTAGATCTAAAAAGTAAAATATCATCTACATATAAATATAAAATGACACATTTATCACCTTTCATTTTAGTGTATACGCATTTATCAGAGTCATTAATTTCAAAGCCAAATGATAGCATAGCTCTATCAAATTTTTCGTGCCATTGCTTTGGGGCTTGCTTCAAACCATAAAGAGATTTTTCTAACTTACAGACTTTATTCTCACTTCCAGAAACTACATATCCCTCTGGCTGATCCATATATATCTCTTCTTCAAGATCTCCATTAAGAAATGCCGTTTTGACATGCATTTGATGGACCTCAAGATGATATATGCATGCCAGTGCTATCAATACTCGGATAGTAGTAATTCTAGTAACAGGGGAATAAGTGTCAAAATAGTCAATCCCTCCTTTCTGTTTGAATCCTTTAGCAACCAGGCGGTCTTTGAACTTATCTACTGACCCATCAGGTTTTAACTTCCTCTTAAACACCCATTTATATCCAATGGCGGTGCAACCAGGAGGCAAATCTACTAACTCCCAAGTGGCATTAGAGATAATAGAGTCCATTTCATTTTTAATAGCTTCTTTCCAGTGCTTAGCTTCAGGAGAAGCCATAGCATCTCTATATGTCACAGGGTCACCTTCTATATTATAGGTGATAAAGTCTTTGCCTAAATCCTTAGACACACGTTGCCTTTTGCTCTTTCTCAATTCTGTACACTCACTAGATTTATCTAATCTAGAGTGACTTGAGGAAGGTACACCCACTAAGGATAATGGGACATCTATGGAGGCAGAGTCATCTCTAGTAGGAGTACTAGAAATAGACTGAGGTGTTCTAGTCTTCATAGGAAATATATCCTCAAAGAATGTAGCATCACGAAGCTCTACAATAGTGTTTGCATCTATTCCAGAAATTTTTGATTTAATAATCAAAAACCTATATGCAGAACTACTCTGAGCATAACCCAAGAAGACACCATCTACAGTCTTTGGACCAAGTTTTTTCCTTTTATGTTCAGGTACTAGTACTTTTGCAAGGCACCCCCACACTTTAAGATATTTCAAACTTGTCCTTCGACCTTTCCAAAGTTCATATAGCATTTTATCCCTTGATTTCATAGGTACTCTATTTAACACATGACAAGCAGTGTATAGAGCCTCCCCCCATAAGAAGTTGGGTAACCCAGAACTGCCTAACATGGAATTAATCATATCTTCAAGGGTTCGGTTTTTGCGTTCTGCTACACCATTAGATTGAGGACTATATGGAGCAGTGATCTCATGAATTATACCTGAATCTTGATAGAATTTTTGAAACAGGTTTGAGGTGAACTCTCCACCCCTATCAGACTTTATCCTCTTAATGGTTTGGTTTGTTTGATTTTCAGCTTCAGATTTGAAGATCATAAATTTATCTAAAACTTCATCTTTAGTTTTTAGCAAATAAACATAGCAATAACGAGAGTAATCATCAATGGAGGTAATGAAATACCTTTTATGGTCTCTCATTATTATACCGTTAAACTCACAACAGTCAGTATAAATTAATTCTAAAATATTAGAAGTTCTATCAACTGATTTGAAGGGTTTACGGGGCTGTTTATATTGCACACAAACTTTACATTTTTTCTTATCATTTATGGCATGCTTAGGAATCATGTCAAGATTCATCATCCTTTTTACAGTTTGAAAATTAACATGTCCTAATATATCATGTCACACATCATAAGATTCAATGTTATAAGAACAACCAATATCACAAGTTTTATTTATAGTCGTATTTTCAGCATTAAGTTTAAATAATCCTTCATTAAGGTAACCCTTTCCAATAAAGGTTCTTAAATGTAACAATATAACTTTATTACATTTTAAGTTTAGCTCATAACCAACACAAACTAATTTTAACCCGCTAATCAAATTCAGTCGGACAGCTAGAACATGATGCATCTCATGTAGTGACAGGACCTTCCCTGAGGTAAACCTCAAGTCAACTCGTCCAATCCCTAACACTCTGGCTGCAAAATGATTCCCCATGGTTACGGAAGTGCCTTCAATTACCTGATAAGTAAGGAAGGCAGAACGATCAGCACCACAGTGCACATGAGCACCTGTATCAACTAACCACTCATTGGGTTGATAAATCAAATTTAGTTCGGGGTTAAAGGAAGCAAACCCATTGTTGGTGTTGGTCACAACATTGACCTGTGCCTTGGTGTTGGGCACATTGCCTTGGTTCTCTT
>JAGFNQ010008386.1:0-93941 GCA_024364735.1 Boesenbergia rotunda | reverse complement strand
AAGCTTCTCAACACAACTTCTGAATCAACTCTTCTACGCCCTTCTGCACTCGCGCTTCGCCTCGGAATCCTTCCAACTCGTGCCGACGACGTCCCGCTGCTCAGAAAAAGTCGATCTACCTCGGACGTCGGTAAAAGAGTTATTTTAAAGTTTACTGTACTTAATTCTAATTTTGTTATCTTTTGTAAACGACTTTGCGCCTGATATAGAATTGCCCAATGTAAACGGTCAACGACCGTGGGCCTTGGAGTAGGAGTCGACCCAGACTCCGAACCAAGTAAAAACGACTGCGTCTCTGTGTTATTATTTATCTAATTTTCCGCTGTGCACCTGCTCTTAATTTTCCGAAAAACGAATACCGATATTCACCCCCCCCCCTCTATCGGTTCTATCGATCCAACAAGTGGTATCAGTGCGGGGAAGTTCAAACCTGGTGCAACCACCACTTTGAAATTTTTTTTCGTATCTTTATTTTTTTTAAAAAAAAAATTCGTTAAATATCTCGTTTGAGTTTTTTATTCGAGGTTGGTGCAACACCCCTCGTTATCTTATTTATCCAGCACTACTAATCCAAGACCTAGTCTTGGAAAATTTGTTTTTCTGTTAGTTTTCTATTTTCAGATTAAAATGGCCATGCAAGAGGGTTTTAGCACCGCCAGACCTCCACTTTTCAGTGGAGAAGACTTTTCTTACTAGAAAAGTCGCATGGAGGTCCACCTGAAAACTCAGGTGGACTTGTGGATCATTATCCAGTCCGGTCTGGAGATCCCCAGAAACGCGGAAGGACTTCCTCAAAGCTATTCAGAATGGGACAATGCCCTCAAGCGCAAAATAGAAGCCGATGCAAAAGCAACACAAACTCTACAATGCGGCCTGACAAAAGAGGAGCTGAACCGAGTGGGGCCCTTCAACAGTGCCAAGGAGCTATGGGCAAAATTGATCGAGCTGCACGAAGGAACGACAGATACCAGGATCAGCAAAAAGGATCTGCTCCTGAACAAACTCTACACCATCAAGATGGCCGACAGCGAAACGGCAGCCCAACTCCACGCACGGATCCAAGAGTTGATGAACGGTCTTCACACTATAGGTCACAAGGTCGAAAACCGTAACCTAATAAGGTATGCTCTAAATGCCTTCCCTAGAAACACCTTGTGGGCATCTATGGTAGATGCATACAAGGTCTCAAGGGATCTTTCTAAAATAAAGTTAGACGAGTTATTTTCCGAATTAGAACTGCACGAACAAACTAACTCCAATATGGTCGAGAAAGGGATTGCTTTCTTTGCAGGAAAATCTGGAAGATCAACAAAGAAGAAACCGCAAACTGAACCTGAGTCTAACTCAGACTCAGACACAGAAGATGAAGGTGAACAAACTAAGCTGGTCCGACTAGCCCGAAACTATTACAAAGAGCTGAAGAACCAAACCAACCGACGGAAAGCCGGCCGAAGAAAGGATGAACCAGCTGAACCCGCAAACAAGCCCAACGTGACCTGCTATGAGTGCAAGAAAAAGGGCCACTATAAGTCAGAGTGTCCTAATCTAAAGGAAACTAAAAAGACGAGATGAAAGAAAGCACTGCAAGCAACCTGGGATGAATCTTCCTCAGAAGAAGAAGAAGAGGCATCCCAGTCCAACCTTCTAGCCCTAACCGCCTCAGAAGAAGTCGGAACCGAGTCAGAGTCAGATGAGGATGACGGCAAACTGACCTTCTCAGAAGATGGCGAAATCAAGGTGAGTGGTTTCAATAGAAGTCATTTAAATGATTTAATTTCATATCTGTCTCGAGATTTGGCGAAAGCCAAACTCCGAATCGAGTCCCTCCGACAGGAAGTAAAACTCCTGAAAGAGGGAGCTGACTCTGAACCCTCAACCGAGAAAGTTCAAGAAGGAACTCCTACTCAAGTTGAAAAACTTGAGAAAGAGAACTCCTCCCTGAAAATTCAGGTTAAGGATCTAAGAACGGCTTTAGAACGATTCACTTCTCGGTCCAAGGGTCTTGACATGATGCTTGGAAAGCAGAAGTCCATTCTAAATCGATCCGGACTTGGCTATAGAACCAAATCCCGACAAAGATCTTACCTTGCTGTACTGAATCAGTCTAGAGGTAAAATTCAGGCATGGGTACCCAAACTGTGCCTGAACAAACTGACTGGATCAAATCAGTATTGGATCCCTAAGGACAACATTCACATCTTGCCTAATCATTACCGTGGCTTTAGTCCAGGGGAAGCCAAACTGAAAACTATATTTATTGTTAGATAAGAATTAATATTTGCTTGAAATATGATTGTTTGTTTGTTTATTTTCTGCAAGTTACTATGCTTAGATTTAGGAATGGTTAGTATAAGGACTGAACAAACTTAACTGAAACTTGACAACATAGTATTGGGTGGAGGTGAGATGATAGTACGTTAGGGAAGCCAATTTGGCAGAACTAGCCGAAGCTACCGATCCAAGACCCAAACTAGTTAGACCAGAAATTTTTCAAAGAATAATTTTGAAAATGAAATTTCATTAAAAGGCTTTGTCAAGGAAAGGGTGGATGATCCCATAAGACTACGGCCAAAGAAGGCCTAGTGCCTCGCCAAGACCTGGAAGCCAATTTTGGAAATTCAAATTCAAATTACTTTTTGTTAAATTCAAATCTAACACAATTTTCAGCTAAGTATAAATTCAAACATTTTTCACTCATAATAAATTTAACTGTTTTCAAAATTAATTAAGTTTTAAAAATTTAATTGTTTTCAAAATTAATTAAGTTTTCAAAATTTAATTGTTTTCAAAATTAATCAAGTTTTCAAAATTTAATTGTTTCCAAATTTAATAAATTTTTTCAAAACCTGTCTCACAAAACCTATAAGGCTAACGTGATTGAAAACCCTAGATTTGGGTGAGACAGACTAGTCAGTGAAAATCAATTTAAGCTATTCCTAACTCTAATTGGATCCAAATCAATAAAACTCTTTATGTGTAGGAACATAAAGATTTGGACCAATGGATGTTGGATAGTGGTTGCTCCAGACACATGACTGGAGATAAATTGAAGTTCACCAAACTCAAACTCAAGAACCTAGGCTCAGTAGCATTTAGCAACAATGCTACCCTCAAGGTAATTGGGTCAGGTAATATTGAGCTTAAATCTAACTTTATTATTAAGAAAGTTCTTTTGGTTGAAAACTTCAGTTTTAATCTGCTTAGCATAAGTCAGTTATGTGATTCTGGTTATATAGTCACCTTCAACAATTCTGACTGCCTAATTAGAAATATACAAGACTCAGAAATCATGCTTAAGGGCTCTAGGAAAAATAATGTATACACTATAAACCTTCCCCTAGAACCCAAATGTATGTTAACTCAGTTAGAGCAATCGAACCTCTGGCATAGGAGATTAGGTCATACCAATCTGAGAACTATCTCAAAAGTCACCCAACTTGATCTAATTAAAGGGATACCTAAAATTAAGAATCATGAAAACCTAATATGTGAATCGTGTAATCAAGGTAAACAAACCAAATCTAATCACAAACTAATCCAATCTGACCTAACTCAAACAACACTTGAGCTCTTGCACCTTGACTTATTTGATTCACATGGAGCCAAATCACTAAGCGGGAACCAGTACTGCTTAGTAATAGTTGATGATTATTCTAGGTTTACCTGGGTTAGGTTTCTAAAAACCAAAGATGAAACCCTGAATTTATTTAATGATTTCTGCAAATTAATTGAAAATTAAAACGATACTAAAATTAAAAGACTTAGGAGTGACCATGGAGGAGAATTTGAAAATCAACGGTTTGGGGAATTTTGTAAGGTTAATGGGTACCTGCATGAATTTTTATGTCCAAGAACCCCCCAACAAAATGGAATAGTAGAAAGAAGAAATAGAACATTACAGGAAGCCGCTAGGGCTATGCTCAACGAATTTAACTTAGCAAACCAATTTTGGGCAGAAGCAATTAGTACGGCTTGTTACATCAAGAACAGGGTGCTAATTAACAAGCGACACAACAAAACACCCTATGAACTGTACTATCATAGGCTCCCAAATCTATACTACCTAAGGGTCTTTGGATGCAAAGTCCATATCCTAAACACCAAAGACTACTTAGAAAAATTTCAATCCAAGTCAACACTGGGTATCTTCCTAGGATACTCAACCACAAGTAGAGCCTATAGAGTCTATAACAATCAAACTAAGAAAATTGAAGAAACTACTAACTTAATATTTGATGAAGAAATCAAATCAACATCTGATAATCCAGACCTAACTTCATCAAACTCTGATCAAGGAAATAATGAACAAACTAGTGAACCTTTAATTGAAAGCTTAAACGAACTAACTATTCAACCAATTAATGAACCAACTGAACTAATCATTGAACCAACAAATGATGAACCAGCTCAAAGAGTCGAATTAAACAGTGAACCAAACCGATCAGCAGGACCTGAGGCCGAACCAAGTTCTAGGAGAACCAAAAAGCCCAGACTTAGTCACCCAACCGATCAAATTGTGGGTGATCCAACTCTAGGAGTCAGAACTAGATCTTCCTATAGAAACCTAAGTCAAATTGCTATGATATCGAAAATAGAACCCAAAACTATAGATGAAGCCCTACCTGATCCTGATTGGATCATAGCTATGCAAGAAGAATTAAACCAATTTGAAAGGAACCAAGTCTGGGAACTAGTGTCTAAACCTGAAGGTAAATCCGTCATAGACACCAAGTGGGTCTTTAGAAATAAGTTAAACGATCAAGGAGAAATAGTTAGAAATAAAGCCCACTTAGTAGCTAAGGGATTCAGCCAAGTAGAGGGATTAGATTACGATGAAACATATGCCCCAGTAGCTAGACTTGAGTCCATAAGAATGTTGTTAGCATTTGCATCCCATAAAGGATTTAAGCTATACCAAATGGATGTAAAGTCAGCCTTCCTGAATGGATTCATTAAAGAAGAAGTTTATGTAGGACAACCCCCTGGGTTTGAGGACTTAGACAAACCTGACCATGTGTATAAATTAACTAAAGCACTATATGGGTTGAAACAAGCACCTAGGGCATGGTATAAACGGTTATCAACTTACTTAACGTCTAAAGAATTTAAACAAGGACAAATTGACTCAACATTGTTTATTAAAACCCTAGGAAAAGATATATTTATTGCCCAAATTTATGTAGATGACATAATCTTTGGATCCACCAACACCAACTTTCTAAAAGAATTTGTCAAGATAATGGAAGATGAATTTGAAATAAGCTTAGTTGGTGAGCTTACCTTTTTCCTAGGACTACAAATCAAACAAACTAGAGATGGAAACTACGTCCATCAATCCAAATAGGCTAAAGAGTTAATAAAGAAATTTAAAATGGATAACTCTAAAAGCATAAGTACCCCAATGGCAACCAATGTCAAAATAGACAGTGACCCTGATGGCAAGCCAGTAGACCTCAAACTATATAGAAGTATGATAGGTAGTCTACTTTACCTTACAGCCAGCAGACCTGACATTTTATTTGCTGTAGGAATATGTGCTAGATACCAAACCTATGCTAAGGAAACGCACTTAGCAGCCCTAAAAAGAATACTAAGATATATAAAGGGTACCCTAAATGTAGGGATTTGGTATCCTAGAACCTCAACCGTCAATCTGTCAGGATACTCAGACTCTGACTATGCTGGTTGCAAATTAGATAGAAAAAGCACAAGTGGAAGCTGCCAACTGTTAGGACATAGCTTAGTAAGTTGGTGCAGCAGAAAACAACACTGTGTAGCCCTATCCACAACTGAAGCTGAGTATGTGGCCTTAGGAGAATGTGTAGCACAACTTTTATGGATGATGCACACTCTTAAGGACTTCCAGCTCAACTATAATCAAACCCAAGTCTTCATTGACAATATAAGCTCAATCAATTTAACCAAAAATCCAATCCAACACTCCAGGACTAAACACATAGAAGTTAAACACCACTTTGTTCGAGACCATGTAGCCAGGGGTGAGATAGTACTTAACCATATAGACTCAAAATCCAACTTAGCTGATATTTTTACAAAACCCTTACCTGAATCTGAGTTCAGCTCACTAAGAAGGCAGTTAGGATTGTGTTCTGTAAAATAGAGTAACTCAATTTTTTTCTGCTCTACTTGATTTTAAATTTAGTTTCTAAAAATAGAATTTTTGAAAAACTGTTCTACTTAATTTCAAAATCAGTCTATTTTAAATCTTTTTTCGACTTAGTTTTATTTCAAAACTACCCCTTTCAAAACTAGGGATTTTTCGAAAATGGACTTAGCCTAGGCCCTAACCCTAGAACTGCATGCACCTATAGACTTAGAAGCCAGCATCTCACAAGCACCTTAGGGTACTTTTGGTTGATAACCTAGAAAGGGTTGAGATGCTTAGGTCTTTGCCTTAATTCAAGATGCTTTAAGTCAGTGCATCTGCAGTAATTGGGGCACTAAATACAACTCTTACAGTAATCTAGTTAAGTATCAAGTTTAGAAAATCTAACTTGAACAGAAACACTTAACTTGACTAACCCTAGTGAAAGCTACTACTTATAACAGTTAGTAAGTAGCTAAATGGGTTAGACAGGTCCCTAAATTTTTTTTTCTGATTTGGTCTAAGTCTAATTTTCTATTTGGTCTGATTTGGTTCAGTACAGCAAAATCATATGAATATTTTTTGTATGAAAGTCATTTCTTATGCAATTTAGTTGTTTTTGATATATGGAAAAGGGGGAGAGATAAGAAAAGAAAGTGAATTCAAAATTTTTCAAAATTTTGCAAACTCTCAAAATGTTTTTTTCAAAAAGTTAGCTATTTTTCAAAGCAATGTTTTCAAAAAAAAAACACTTAGCTACTTGTCAAAGTTTTTTTTCTACTTAAGATTATTATTTACCAAGTTTTTAAGTGTTGAAAGCTTAAATTGTTCAAAATGTGTTAAGTTTTTAAAACTTAGAAGTTTTCAAATCCTACTAATTAGTTTTCAAAAACTTATGAGTACTTTAAACTTAAGACTTCAAATTTGTTAAGTACTCATGCTTTCAAATGTTTTTTGTTCAAAACTTAAGTTATCAAAAGATTTCCAAGCACCGAAAAAACTTAAGTTTTCGAAATGGAAAATCATTCTAAGTAAAGCTCAGGACCCCACATGTTTTGGAAAAATCTTGGGGGAGATTCCTTCCAGGGGGAGGGAACAAAAGTTAATGCTTTGATTAAACTTAACTTTTTGAACTAGGGTTGTCATAAATCAAAAAGGGGGAGATTGTTGGTGCAGAAAGCACCAAAGTCAAACCTGTGTTTTGATTATGGCAACAGGGTTCAAAAGTTAAGTCTTAGTTGTTATCTAATATATTACTCTAGTGTACAGGACAAAAATCCTAGCGAAGGAATGCTAGGCACTGGCGAAGGAATGCCAGGACAGAAGACCTAGCGAAGGAATGCTAGGCACTTGCGAAGGAATGCCAGGACAGAAGCCCTAGCGAAGGAATGCTAGGCACTGGCGAAGGATTGCCAGGACAGAAGCCCTAGCGAAGGAATGTTAGGCACCGGGCGAAGGACAGCTCGGCATCCAAGACCTGGCAAAGGACCGTCAGGCAAAAGTCCAAGCAGAGGAACGGTTGGCATCAGATAAACTCTCCCGAGAGGAGTAGGTGAGGACGCATTCCCCGTCGAGGGAACAGTAGGCGTCGGTTCGACCTAGGGCTCCATTTGGGAGGCCCAAATTCAGAACCAAGACAGCTAAGGTTGTATAAAACAACAAATTAATGCTTTATATTGTTTTCGGACTAACCTTGGATGCAGGACCAAAGGAACGTGTGTCTGCAGCTCTGAGAGCCTTAAAGGAGTGAGGCAGCAGCTGAGTAGGGCGCCCTGAGTGTCCAAGGCGCCCCCAAGGTAAACAAGAAACAAGTGAAGCAGAAAGGAGCTTCGGCTGACTACTGGCCGGGGCGCCCTCAGCAGCGAGGGCGCCCTCAGCAGCCAGGGCGCCCTCAGCAGCAAAGGCGCCCCGCGCCCATGTCAGCAGAGTCAAACACCCTTATCCAGCCGAGAAGCAAGCGCAGAAAAAGTCAAGCAAGGCGCCCTCAGCGTCCAGGGCGCCCCCAGGGTCAAACCTCATCCCTATTCGGGTGGGATAAAGCTTAACCGAGAGGATTAGGGATCGCTTGACATGTGGCAGGGCGCCCCCGACGTCCACGGCGCCCCGAGGTGCTATAAATAGCCCCCAACGCCCAAGCTTCTGAACACAACTTCTGAATCAACTCTTCTACGCTCTTCTGCACTCGCGCTTCGCCTCGGAATCCTTCCAACTCGTGCCGACGACGTCCCGCTGCTAAGAAAAAGTCGATCTACCCCGGACGTCGGTAAAAGAGTTATTTTAAAGTTTACTATACTTAATTCTAATTCTGTAATCTTTTGTAAACGACTTTGCGCCTGATATAGAATTGCCCAAAGTAAACGGTCAACGACCATGGGCCTTGGAGTAGGAGTCGACCTAGGCTCCGAACCAAGTAAAAACGACTGCGTCTCTGTGTTATTATTTATCTTATTTTCCGCTGTGCACCTGCTCATAATTTTCCGAAAAATGAATACCGATATTCACCCCCCCCCCTCTATCGGTTCTATCGATCCAACAGTGAATACTTAAGTCAAGAGTTTCAAGATTATCTTAGGGACAATGGGATATTGTCCCAATGGACTCCGCCGTATACACCACAGCATAATGGTGTATCTGAGAGGCGTAACCGAACCTTGATGGACATGGTTAGGTCTATGATGAATCATGCAACTCTTCCAAAATCCTTTTGGGGCTATGCACTTAAGACAGCTATTTACTTGCTAAACAGAGTCCCGACCAAGCTAGTCTCTACTACTCCATATGAGACATGGAATAGTAAGAAACCTCACTTAACTCACCTTAAGATATGGGGTTGTCCTGCTTATGTGAAGCGGACTGTATTAGACAAATTAGATGCTAAGTCTGATAAATGTCTATTTATTGGATACCCTAAGGAAACGAAGGGTTACCAATTCTATCATCCCTTGGAACAAAAGGTATTTGTTTCAAGGCATGCTGTATTTCTGGAAAAAGAATTTCTTTTACAAGAAAACAGTGGGAGTGGCATTAAACTTGATGAAGTTCAAGAAACTCCAATAGATATTACAGAGACACCTAGTCCAAACCCACAACCAATGACTCATAATGATGAGCTATCAGTTGAACCTAAAACAACACCACCTCTTCGTAGGTCTGATAGGACACGCAATATTCCAGAGAGATACGGATTTCTCATAAGTGAATCGAACGACGTGTTACTCATTAACGATGGCGAACCTATCAGTTATGAAGATGTTCTGAAAAGTTCAGAAAGGCACAAATGGCTTGAAGCCATGAAGTCGGAAATGGATTCCATGTACGAAAATCAAGTATGGGACTTGGTTAACCCACCTGAAGGGATTAAGCCCATAGGGTGCAAGTGGGTTTTCAAGAAGAAAACCGACATGGAAGGTAATGTTGTTAACTTTAAGGCTAGATTAGTGGCAAAAGGATATCGTCAGAAACAAGGAATTGATTATGACGAAACCTATTCGCCAGTAGCTATGCTTAAATCCATTCAGATGCTCCTGGCCATAGCAGTTCATTATGATTATAAGATATGGCAAATGGATGTGAAAACAACTTTCCTTAATGGAAACCTGCTTGAGGATGTATACATGATACAACCTGAAGGTTTCACATCGGTTGATAAAACCAAAGTATGCAAGCTTCGGCGATCCATATATGGACTGAAGCAAGCATCCAGGAGCTGGAACATCCGTTTTGATGAGACAATCAAAGAGTTTGATTTCTCACAAAATTCTGACGAACCTTGTGTGTACAAGAAGGTTAGTGGGAGTGCAGTCGTATTCCTAGTATTATATGTCGATGACATATTACTTATAGGAAACGATATATCAGTCTTACAGACAGTTAAAATTTGGTTGTCCAAAACTTTCTCCATGAGAGACCTGGGAGAAGCAACCTATATCCTTGGGATTAGAATCTATAGAGATAGATCAAAACGGTTGCTTGGTCTTTCGCAGTCTGCATATATAGACCGAGTGCTAAAAAGTTTTAGCATGTCAGAATCCAAGAAAGGTTACCTTCCCATCAGGCATGGGATCAACCTTTCAAAGTCTATGTGTCCGCGCACAGAAGACGAGAGGATTTGCATGAATAAGATTCCTTATGCATCCGCGATAGGATCTATCATGTATGCTATGTTATATACTAGGCCCGATGTATCGTATGCTCTGAGTGTCACGAGCAGATACCAGTCCGATCCAGGAATGGATCATTGGGCAGCTGTCAAGACAATCCTTAAGTACTTAAGAAGAACTAAGGATGTGTTCCTAATATATGGAGAAGGAGATATGGTAATACGTGTGTATACAGATGCCAGTTTCCAGACAGATAAGGATGACTCCAAATCTCAGTCTGGATACATATTTACTTTGAATGGAGGCGCAATAAGTTGGAAGAGTTCCAAACAAGACACCGTAGCAAATTCTACCACGGAAGCGGAATATATCGTAACTTCGGAAACAGCAAAGGAAGCAGTCTGGATCAAGAAGTTTGTCTCCGAACTTGGTGTGGTTCCAACCATTGATGAAGTAGTGTCGGTTTACTGCGACAACAATGGAGCTATTGCACAAGCAAAGGAACCAAGGTCTCATCAGCGATCCAAACACGTGCTTCACCGCTATCATCTGAACAGAGAGATTATAAGTAGGAATGATATACAAATTGAGAAAATTCCCATTGAAAGGAATTTAGCGATCCTTTAACTAATGCCTTGCCTCAAAGTAAGTTTTGAGGGTCATGTTAGAGCCTGTGGTATTGGATACCATAGCGATTGGCATTAGGCCAAGTGGGAGTTTGTTAGTAATATGAGAGAAGTGTCCTAAGGCAATCGCCTTATGATTGTAAACATTTATTTTAATAAATGAAAATTCAATATTTGAGTATACATGTTTGTGTATTTGATTGGGATCTTAAACTCATTTACTGAATGTGTGCAATATAATTCACAGCATGAGAGAATTTGTGATGAATTCACAACTAGTGATTATCTCTACATGTGCAATTGTGAAGTATTGAAAATGTCCCTAGTCGATGAATTGATAAATACGGACACTATCAATTCTGTTGAGACTAGCATGGGTTATTCTCTAATCAGCTGATTCTCACTGGCTGGAGACATTGGGATGTCCGGAGATAAACATGAATGCTAGTTAAGGGAACTAGTTCATTGGAGTGACTTGCTGTAAAACTTCACATGGTAATCTACATAAAGACATGTCAGTGAAGTTCTTACTGCAGCTTAAGTGCGATGTTCCTTTGACTTGTGGTGTTCAAGTCATCTTGGTCATGGAGACTTATACTTTAACATTTTAAGCAAGCATCTCCAAGGAGGTGTGGACCTAGGATGGTTGGGTATAAGCCGAAGTGCCCGAAGATGTTTGAACAGCCTACAAAGGATTGACCACTCCTTGCGAGGAGATGTATACCCAAGGCCTATCGTCGGGTTGTTACTCAAAGCCTCTGGCCAGAGCATGACATGTTTAGAGTATAAGTCTCTTAAATACATGAGAGTAATTAGAATCCAAAGGACGAGAGAACGTTACTTGGGCTAGGTGTGACGTAGTCAGCCTAGTGGGGACTGACACACACAGACCATGTCCTGAACCAAGTGGGTATAAGATGGTGAAGGGAATGAGGCACGATTCATTAGAGCTGCTGAAGGGTTTCAGAATAATTTCTGAGGTCAACCATTGACCTTTCGATTAATTGGGGATCATGATGTACTACTAGGTGTCACTCATGATCATTCTATAATTGATGAATTATAGACGGCCAACATAAATCGAAAGCCTATTTAGTCACACGCACTACGAGTAATCCGAGGGATTTAAAACGAGTTGAAAATTGGATTTTCCGATCAAGAGAGATAAGTCGAATCTGAATTTTCAGAGACGCATCGGAAGCTTAAAATGGCTAAGTCTTTTGAAGGCTTATTGGGCGAATTAAATGAGTTTAATTCGCATGGAGATGGCATGGTTTGGCCGGCAAAAGAGGGTTCCCACCCTCTTTGGTTTGGCCAGCCACAATAAAAGGGAAACCAAATTGTTTGGTTTAAATTATAAAATAAATCGAGCGTGATTTGTTTTATACAATTATGGATAATGAAATTTATATAAAGAAATTTATAGAAATTTATTCTTTTTATGGAAATTAAAATGAACCATGGATTGGTTTATTTTATTTTATAAAATCAATTATGAATTGATTTTTTCATGATAAGAAAAATTTATATAATAAATTTCTTGTAAAATTTTATTCCATAATAAAAGGGGAGACATGGTTGTTTTTATTATAAATTAAGTTATAATAAAAACTTGGCATAACGGAATAATTCATAGAAAAATTTATAAGATAAATTTCTTATGAAAAATTTATTCCGTTAAAAGGAGACTTGGCGATAAAGAGGCTACTATATAAAGGTGCAAAGGCAAGGCTTGGAAATTAATTTCAAGAGATCAAGGATTCTTGCCTAGCCTCTCTTCCTCTCCTTCTCTCCCTCTCCCTTCTCAAGTGGGCGCCGGCCCTAGAGGTTACTCCTAGGGTTGCCGTGAGCCAACTCCACCAAGAAGGCACCGAAGAAGAAGAAGAAGCGGGTCGCGACTCCTTCCTTCCTCCCGGAATCTTGATTCCGTGTTTCGTTTGGTGGTTAGTTTCCATCTCTCTCTCTTGATATTCTAGTAGTGCCTTTGGAAAATCTAGTAGTTCTTGTCGGCACGAAACTCGTGGCTTTGCGAAGTCATCCCGAAGAGAACTCGGCGTGGACGCGAATAGAGGCGGAGCTTCCAAGGGACGCTACGGTTGGATCTCGTCCCTCTCTACGAGTTACGCGAGGTATTAAGTAAATTAGTTTACTTTTTGCAAAATTTAAATGTATGATCATGTCTCCACAACATAAGGTTGCATGCTAGATACGTGATTATAATAATTTGAGAAATTATTTATGCTAAAACTTCCGCTGCACGTAATAAAATTAAAAAAATTACAAACCCGTATCCATGTCAACATGCACCCGGTCCCAACAGTGGTATCAAAGTCGGTTAGTGTTCGACATAATCATATAATTGTTTTGCGGAGAACTTTGTCACAATCTCAATTTTGGAAACTTTTCAATTATGATAAATTTTAGATTTAGGAATTTCGAAGTTTAGAAATCCTCATGAAATTTTGTAAACTTTTTAAATATCCTAGTTTCTGAAATTTTATGATAATTGTGAAAACTTCCAATTTTTGGAAACTTTCCGATTTTGGAAATATGTAAGTTTTCTTTGTACCAGAAACTTACAATTATTCTGAAAACCTATTATGAAATCTCGCAATTTTGGGCACTTTCTTTCAAGAAAGTCTAGACAAATTTATGGATTATTAATTGAAAATTAAATTTGAATTGGTTTTAAATTATTAACAAAATTCTTTATTTTGCATTGAGCCTCGGGGAGCCATCCAATTTAATGTTAGTTGTTGTAATTTAATTTCCTATTTTGAATAAAATTGTCATGTTTAATTTGGTTACGCCTCGGGGAGCGGACCAAATTAGATTTACATCAAATTTCTTTTTTTTGGGTATCTGAGCCTCGGGGAGCCACCCAAAGAAAATAATTTGTTGAAATTAATAAATCCATAAATATAATATGTAATCAAATCTTGGAAATTTTTAGGTGATTCTCAAACGGTAATTTCCTTATTTGATTTAAGAGGTGATGCTCTTACGTATTGTTGTCTCCAAAATTAATTAGGAAAATGGTTTTCTATAGAGTTTTCTTAAATGAGATTTTCATAAAAATAATATGTGGTTGAATTAAGGGAATCTGTCTCATAATTTAATAAGATTTGATTTAGAGAAATCAAAGTCTTAAACATATTATTTCCAAAATTGATTATGACAATTTAGGAAATTATTTCCCAAAACAATTCCTTGAATAAAGTATGAAAATAGAATTAGGAAATCCGGTTCCTAATTCAATTAATGGGACTTGATAAATTAAGTCACATACATACTTTATTAAGGAAATCGTTAGTACATGACATAATTATATGGCATGAATGTGCTTAGAAATGAAAGGATGAGACCCAAAACCCCTTACAAAATATTAAGGCCAACACCTTCCATTAATATGGTTAGAACCGGAGTTTTGTTTGTCGTTTGGGTTGATGGACACATCCATGCCCGGCTTGAACCTCAACATGTTCAAACCTTGGAATTAGTTTATGATTAATATAGTTGGAATCAGAGGTCAATCCTTAGTTTTGGTTGTTGGACACATCCAAGCCTGACTAAACGGTTGAATGAGCTCCAACCATATTAAAACTATTTCCTGATTAATGGGTCAGCCTTAAGCTTGGAGCATCGATTTGTTGTGCCACAGCCAAGGTCGATGTAAAGAGAGGTGTAGTTGGGTGCTATATATATTGTTCCACACTTGTTAATGAGTTAACAACCCAATGATTTATGCAAACATTCAATTAGTTGATAGCATAAAGTGGTGGTTACATATATGTGATATGTAATCGGTATAATTACCTACCTTCATAGCTAAGAATAACTTGATGGCCACAACCATGGTTGTTCTTATCTATGGTTGGATATCAACCTATTTGGAGATGCTCCTACGATCTCCCGAATTGATAAAAAGGGTTATTCAATTCGAAAAATAAATAGGATTTAATTAATGTATATTGATGCATTCTTTATCATTCTTCTCACATAAGCTCAATTTGTATTTCTAGGATAATCACTCGATCATATCTTCTCTGAATTTGCGTTCCATTTTGGACACCAATAAACTGACTGGGCCAAACTTCATGGACTGGCTTCGAAACCTGAGGATAGTCCTCAAGGCAGAGAAGCTTGCTTATGTCCTTGAAGATTAACTTCCCAACCGTCCTCCAAAAAATGCAACTCCAGACCAGTTAGTGGCCTATCAGAAACATGTGACCGATTCTGAACTTGCGAGTTGCATTATGCTAGCCGCTACCTTGAGGTTTAGCATCATTGCATAAGCAGTGGGCATAGCTTGATGCTGATGTAGCAATACATTTGACATAGATGCCAGAATGTAGCACCACACCATCTCATCTGCCTTGACCCACTTCTTAAAGCGCTTCCTCTGCTATTCACTAGAGTTCTGGTTAGGCCTTTCGGGGCAGTCCTCAAAGAGCACATATTTGTACACTTCAGCAGTAAGGACAATGTAAAGGTTTCTTTTCCAGTCAATGTAATTGGGTCCAGTAAGTTTGTTCTCCTTATGTATGGTCGCTAGTGGGTTAAAGGCCATTTTGAAAATCATGAGAATCACAACATAGACTACTTTAGAATTCAAAAATAAATTGATTCCTCAAAACAATAAATTTTTGAAAACAACCAACACCTCTACACACCGAGAAATTCACATGCCACGATAGTGTGTACGTATACGAATTTCCTCTTTTGTAAGAGGAGGTTTTATCCATTAATCTTACTATCTTGTCAACCTAACTTTTTGATAATTAAGATTAATAGTTGGTTCACTTCGGCCCTATAGAATAATAGCAGTGACTCCAATAGGGAGGATACTATTATTCACGTCTAAGTGTTTATCATTACACAACACTAAGAAAACTATTTCTGATTATTTGCCTTCGTATGGGGAAGCACACACGCTCTTCAATAATTTCCTATAGTCTTTTCCGACCTAGTGATCCGCAGAACAAACTAATCCGATGGGGAGGAAGGCACTCAGAGCCGATGTGCAGACTTGTTCGCATTACTTATCGGATTGTAATGGAGGCCATGGGACCCTTAGGGTCCCTATCCCACTTAGTAATTTAGTTCAAGGATTTTTAACATGCACAAATACACGACAAGCACATAACCAACATAATGAAAATAGAAAATCCTAGATTTTCCAACTTCTCATGGACTTGGTCTCCAACGCGCCTCCAGTCGTATCGTCACCTCGTCCGCTCCTCCCTTCCTTATGCGCAAGCTACCTTGAGTGATCTCCGAGCTGAAATGACTAGCTAATTATTTACATCATCGATCCTATACTTTACGAAGGAGTGTACATGAAAACTAGATCGAAAGTAAAATAATGAGCTCGGCTAAACATCTGTCGTATTTAATTACGAAAATTAAATACTACCTAGCCTCGTCAACCCCGAGGATTAATTAATTTACAACACATTGCACAATCATTCACACATAAATATTCGTCCATGATAAGTTGGAATCCAATGCCTGCAACACAAAGTTAGCCTACGCACGTCCATATATCATCCAACAAAATATAATGTATGAAAAATACAAAAAATTAACCAATCCTAAACACACAAAACCGGAAACCTCATCTTTAATACCAATTGTTGGGTATGGCTTGGTGGGTTTCCCTAGCGAATACTTGGTCGTCCTTGAGAGACCTCTCCATTTCTACGGATTAAAAATTAATCCAAATGGAGACCCGTCACCCAACGACCATCTCGTCATCGTATTGTTCTGTACGAATCACAACTTGGTCAATCTCAAAGATCGCGCCTTGTAATTCTTCAAATCGAATGACCATGGAAGAGACAACGAGTGGATTGCCAGTTCTTGTATTTATGGTTGAGGTCCAATTAATTAATTATTCACTATGATACAACAGAAAAATAATTATCTAATTTACATAAAATGACGAAGCTAATCAACAAGGCATAATAAGAACAATAGTAGCCAAAGGAAGAGATTTATACCTTCCCTTTACCTCGTAGCCTTCTACCTTATGTCCCTTCCCTCCCGGACGTCGTGTGGGCGATGAGCTACCGAACCGGGATCACCAAGGCACTTCACTCTTCCTCCTAGCTTGGCCGAAACCCTAGGACCTCCTCTCTACCTGTTGCTGGCCCAAAACCTAGTTTTGGTCGGCGCCGCCGTTCCTCCTTCCTGCTCCCAACTCGTGCACGGTCAAGAGGAAGAGATGAGCAAGGTGAGTAAGTAAGAATGGAAGAAGAAGAAGAGATAAACTCTCCACAAAAATCCAAACAACCACCCAACTCTCCTTCTTCCTTCTCTCTATCGCCGGCCAACTTCAAGGGAGAAGAAGTGCCACCGGCGGTGGCTTTCTCTCCTTCCAAAGTCGTGTGCACCTTTAGGGGAAGAGAGGAGAAGGTAACTGAAGGAGAAAGGGAAAGCCAAAGCTTTTCCTTGCCCTCCACCAATTCTCTTCTTCCACCTTAGTGTCGGTGCCCACCTTTGACCTAGGAGAGAGAGGATGAGAGAAAAGAGGGAGAGGCTCTAGGGATCTCTTGTGTATTGAATTAAGCCTTGGTTTTATGATCTCATGGGGTATTTATAGGGCTAAGGTAGTGACCAAGAAGAGAAGTTGGGTCTTGGCCCACTAATGGATCTAAACTCGATCCATTAATTAAGATTCATTCCACTAAAGGATCTTAATTGAACTTCCTCACCAACCCCTATATTTTCATATGAGCTCCACATATAATGAATCGTCCATCCCCCCGTGTTTATGATATTGAATGTCCGTTAATTAATTTAAATTTCTAACAATTTAAATTAATTAACTTCTGAATCCTTGATTAGTATCACTCAACCTTATTATCATGTTGGATCAAATCCACCTGCAGTGTTTAACATGATGAACCTTTTGAGCTCATCAAGAGGGCATCATCATCCCGACTCACTAGGACACGGATTCCGTCAATAATCAATGACACACCATATAATTAATATTATTTCCCAACTTACCAGGCCTATCAATCTAATAGAATAGATCTCGCCCATTGGTAAATTAAAGAAATAATAATTAATCATATGTGTCCGTTATTATATCAGAATTTAGGGATCGTACTCCATAATAAAATCTGAGGTCCTATCCAATTATCAAGCAAGTACAAATTGGATGACCTCTGATTTTGGTCCTGCTCAATGTACTCAAAGCACACTAGTGTAATTCTATGGTCAAGATCAACCACACCTAATTATACTACAACCATCCCGATGGTTTGTTCAATTCCATCTCGGTTGTGAGCCTCTACTTATACTAAGCAAGGAGCTGATAACATGATCTTCTGTTTGACACCATACATCATGTTATCTACAATGCAAAGGTAAGGACTTTTATGCATGTACTAATATAAACAACCACCTAGTCTTATTGTGATTCTCTTTTCAAAATATAGATGATCTTATATATAAAAGTGCAAATCTTTTAGTATACATATCTATCACATCTGCCATACTTTATAGTCCATATGAGTGGCAATAGATAAGAGAATCCGGATAGACTTAAGCATGACTACCGGTGAAAAGGTCTCCTCATAATCGATACCCTCTTTCTGAGTATACCCTTTCATAACAAGCCTAGCTTTGAAGGTCTCAACTTTCCCATCTGATCCTCTCGTTCTCTTATAGATTCAATTGAATCTAATGGCTTTTACACCATTGGATGGTTCTACTAACTCCCAGACATGATTAGAATCCATAGATTCTATATCAGAATTCATTACCCTTTGCCAAGAATCTGTATCCTTATCTTGGAGGGCCTCGTCATACGTCCAAGGATCCGGTTCATGTTTCCAGGGACCATGTCCGAAGACTCACCCAAAAACATGAACCTCTCAGGTTGTCTAACAACCCTCCCACTGTGACGAGGTACCACCTGTGTATCATTTGTGACATGCGGTGCAGTGACTTGTGGTGTATCCTCTTATACTGTTGGTACTAAGGTCGGAACGTCCCCTCTCAATTCTTCATGAACTAGTCTACTCTTGGGCTTGTGGTTCATCACATAGTCTTCTTCCAAGAATCTGGCATTCGTGCAAACGATTACCTTCTGATCCTCTGGACTATAGAACAGACCACCCTTCGTTCCTTTTGGATAGCCTACGAACAGACGTACTTCTGTACGAGATTCCAACTTATCAGTATCCCCTTTCAACACATGTGCTGGACTACCCCAATTCCGAATATGTCCTAGGCTAGGCTTTCGCCCAGTCCATAATTCTATGGGAGTCGATGGGACTGACATAGATGGTACTATGTTCAGAATATACGCTGTCGTATCCGGAGCATATCCCCAGAACGAATCTGGAAACTCAGAATAGCTCATCATTGACCTAACCATTTTCATATGAGTCCTATTCCTTCCTTCTGTAACACCATTCTGCTGGGGTGTGCCGAGTGTAGACAATTGGGAATGAATCCCAACCTATGACAAATAGGTCCTAAACTCTCCCAAGAGGTATTCGCCAACACGATCTGATCGTAGTATTTTGATACTTTTACCTTGTCGTTTATCCACATCAGCCTTGAATTCGTTGAACTTATAAAAGCATTCAGACTTGTAGTGCATCAGGTAAATGTATCCATACCTTGAATAATCGTCAATAAAAGTGACGAAGTATTCAAAGCCACCTCTAGCCTAGAGGGACATAGGACCACACAAATCAAAATAAACTAGATCTAACACATCTTTCGCCCAATACCCCTTAGCCTTGAAAGACCTCTTGGTCATCTTACCCTCCAAGCAAGACTCACAGGTTGGGAAATCTTCCACTACCAATGAACCGAAGGGCCCATCGGCTATCAACTTCTGAATCCCACTAAGGTTAATGTTGTTAGTAATATGAGAATAGTGTCCTAAGGCAATCGCCTTATGATTGTAATCATTTACTTTAATAAATGAATATTTACTATTTGAGTATACATGTTCGTGTATTTGATTGAGATCTTAAACTCATTTACTGAATGTCCGTAATACAATTCACAGCATGAGAGAATTTGTGATGAATTCATAACTAGTGATAATCTCTACATGTGCAATTGTGAAGTATTGAAATTGTCCCTAGTCGATGAATTGATAAATACGGACACTATCAATTCTATTAAGACTAGCATGGGTTATTCTCTAATTAGCTGATTCTCACTGGCTGGTGACATTGGGATGTCCGGAGATAAACATGAATGCTAGTTAAGGGAACTAGTTCATTGGAGTGACTAGCTGTAAAACTTCATATGGTAATCTACATATAGATATGTCAATGAAGTTCTTACTGCAGCTTAAGTGCGATGATCCTTTGACTTGCGGTGTTCAAGTCATCTTGGTCATGAAGACTTATACTTTGACATCTTAAGCAAGCAATTCCAAGGAGGTGTGGACCCAGGATAATTGGGTATAAGCCGAAGTGCCTGAAGATGTTTGAACAACCTACAAAGGATTCACCACTCCTTGCGAGGAGACGTATACCCAAGGCCTATCGTCGAATTGTTACTCGAAGCCTCTGGCCAGAGCATCACATGTTCCGAATATGAATCTCTCAGAAACATGAGAGTAATTAGTTGATTCACCACTCCATGCGTACTTGTTAATGAGTTAACAACCCAATGATTTATGCAAACATTCAATTAGTTGATAGCATAAAGTGATAGTTACATATATGTGATATGTAATCGGTATAATTACCTACCTTCATACCTAAGAATAACTTGATGGCCACAACCATGGTTGTTCTTATATATGGTTGGATATAAACCTATTTGGAGATGTTCCTATGATCTCGCGAATTGATAAAAAGGGTTATTCAATTCGAAAAATAAATAGGATTTAATTAATGTATGTTGATGCATTCTTTATCATTCTTCTCACATAAGCTCAATTTGTATTTCTAGGATAATCACTCGATCATGTCTTCTTTGAATTTGTGTTCCATTTTGGACACCAATAAACTGACTGGGCCAAACTTCATGGACTGGCTTCGAAACCTGAGGATAGTCCTCAAGGCAGAGAAGCTTGCTTATGTCCTTGAAGATCAACTTTCCAACCGTCCTCCAGAAAATTCAACTCCAGACCAGTTTGTGGCCTATCAGAAACATGTGACCGATTCTGAACTTCCGAGTTGCATCATGCTAGCCGCTATGGTACGTGAGCTGCAAAGCAGCATGAGCATATGGATGTTTATACCATCATCTTCCATCTTCATGAGTTATTTGACGAGCAGGCGAGATCCGAAAGGTTCGAGGTCTCCAGACTCCTCTTCACCTCTAAGATGCAGGAAGGCACTTCTGTCTCACAGTTTGTGTTGAAGATGTTGGGGTACATTGAGCGACTGGGCACACTCGGTTTTGCAATGGATCATGAACTAAGTATTGACTTAATTCTGCATTGTTTACCCAAAAGTTATTCACAATTTGTGATGAACTATCGGATGAACAAGCTGGAGACTACCATTCCTGAGTTGCTCAACCTGCTGAAGACTATAGAGCCATCTGTGAAGCAGGATTAGAAGACGGTACTGTTAGTTGGTTCCTCGAAGAAAGGTTCTAAGAGGAAGGCTAAAGAACAGAATAAGGGAAAGAAGAAAAGGGCCAAAAAGACTTAAAAGTCACCAAAAGACACTTGCCATCACTGCGGCAAGGAGGGTCACTGGCGAAGAAACTGCAAGGTTTATCTTGAGTCCTTGAAGAAGAAGGCATCTGATGCCCCATCCTCTTCAGGTATCTTCATTATTGAATGTCACTCTATTTCCTCAAACACCTGGGTACTTGATACTGGGTGTAGCTCACATATATGTAATGACATACAGGGGCTAAGGAATAGAAGAAGACTCGTCAAGGGGGAAGCGAATTTGTGAGTTGGAAATGGAGCAAAGATTGCTGCTGTTGCCATCGGAACATATTTGCTAAAGCTCCCTACTGGACGTGTCTTAGAATTGGATAATTGTTATTTTGTTCCTTCGTTAATAAAGAACATTGTATCTATTTTATGTTTGAATGAAAAGGGTTATCATTTAACTTTTAGTAACAATTGTTGTTACATAACTTTAAATGGTGTTCTTTATGGGACCGGAACTTTGTGCAATGGTATCTACACGTTAGATTTATCCGGTGACGTTTTCAATATTGAAGTTAGCAACAAACGTGCTCGAATAGATAATCGAATAGACTCCTATACGTGGCATTGTCGTCTTGGCCATGTAAGTAAGAAACGTATGACCAAATTACACCGATGTGAAATTCTGGAATCATTTGAACCCAGTTCATTTGATACATGCGAATCATGCTTAAAAGGAAAGATGGCCAAATTACCCTTTTTTGGAAAAGGTAATCCAGTGGGAGAATTGCTTGGTCTAATGCATACTAATGTATGTGGACCAATGTCAACTCTTCCACAAGGAGGCTATAGCTACTTCATTACATTTATCGATGATCACTCACGATTCGGGTATGTGTTCTTGATGAAACATAAATCTGAAGCTTTTGAGAAATTTAAAGAGTTCAGAAATGAAGTAGAGAAACAGCTTGGCAAAAGTATTAAGATACTTCGATCCAATCGGGGTGGTGAATACTTAAGTCAAGAGTTTCAAGATTATCTTAGGGACAATGGGATATTATCTCAATGGACTCCACCGTATACACCACAGCATAATGGTGTATTTGAGAGGCGTAACCGAACCTTGATGGACATGGTTAGATCCATGATGAATCATGCAACTCTTCCAAAATCCTTTTGGGGCTATGCGCTTAAGACAGCTATTTACTTGCTAAACAGAGTCCCGACCAAGGTAGTCTCTATTACTCCATATGAGACGTGGAATAGTAAGAAACCTCACTTAACTCATCTTAAGATATGGGGTTGTCCTGCTTATGTGAAGCAGACTGTATCAGACAAATTGGATGCTAAGTCTGATAAATGTCTATTTATTGGATACCCGAAGGAAACAAAGGGTTACCAATTCTATCATCCCTTAGAACAAAAGGTGTTTGTTTCAAGGCATGCTGTATTTCTGGAAAAAGAATTTCTTTTACAAGAAAATAGTCGGAGTGGCATTGAACTTGATGAAGTTCAAGAAACTCCAATAGACATTACAGAGACACCTAGTCTAGACCCACAACCAACAACTCATAATGATGAGCTATCAGTTGAACCTAAAACAATACCACCTCTTCATAGGTCTGATAGGACACGCAATATTCCAGAGAGATACGGATTTCTCATAAGTGAATCGAACGACGTGTTACTCATTAATGATGGCGAACCTATCAGTTATGAAGATGTTCTGATAAGTTCAGAAAGGGACAAATGGCGTGAAGCCATTAAGTCGGAAATGGATTCCATGTACGAAAATCAAGTATGGGACTTGGTTAACCCACCTGAAGGGATTAAGCCCATAGGGTGCAAGTGGGTTTTCAAGAAGAAAACCGACATGGAAGGTAATGTTGTTACCTTTAAGGCTAGATTAGTGGCAAAAGGATATCGTCAGAAACAAGGAATTGATTATGACGAAACCTATTCGCCGAAGAAAACTCGGCGTGAACGCGAATAGAGGTGGAGCTTCCAAGGGACGCTACGGTTGGATCTCGTCCCTTTCTTCGAGTTACGCGAGGTAACAAGTAAATTAGTTTACGTTTCTGCAAAATTTTAAATATATGATCATGTCTACACAACATAAGGTTGCATGCTAGATGTGTGGTTAAAATAATTTGAGAAATTATTTATGCTAAACCTTCCGCTGCACGTAATTAATTTTAAAATTACGAACCCGCATCCATGTCAGCATGCACCCGGTCCCAACAAATGTGACCAAGACTAAGGTGCCAATGATATGTCTGATTCATTTTAGAAGATTCCTTTCTTTTATTTAGGTTAGATGATGAGCTATTGGTCTCTATTTGCCTCGTGGGAGATTTTGGTTCTAGAGTGTGCAAATTGCGTATCATAGTACCCGAATAGATAATCTCTCTATTTCTTATTATAACAACTCTGTTATTAAAAGCAATAGAATATCCATCATTTATTAATTTTAAAACTGATACTAAGTTCTTTCTAAAAGAGGGTACATATAAGCAATCTCTCACCCTTAACTTCTCTCTCCCTTAAGGCGGGCGCCACATTCACTTAGCCTTAACTTTACCTTATTCTTAGCCTTAGGTTATAACTACTGGACTTCCTTTAACTTGCTATGAAAATTTTTTTTTCTTCCTTCTCTCTTTTTTTTAAAAAAAAACATAACAACTTTCATTTTATTTGCTTTGCAAGGATTTGACCCCTAGACCTCTTCGTTATAAGACTAAAGCACTAACCAGCTGCTCTATACCACTTCTTTTCAATGGTACCAGTCGACTGCTATATAGCCAGTCGACTGGTATCGGCCACAGAAAGTTTTTGGGCGCGGCACCAGTCGACTGGCATCATGGCAGTCAACTGGTGCATCGAACAGAAACTTTCTGTTCGATAGGGCAGTCGACTGGTTCTGAACCAGTCGACTGACACGCCTGAAAACCTGCATTTCAGACCTGAAAACCATCTCCAATGATCCACAAAACATATACTTTCAAGATATACAAAGACATAACTCCATTTCTATACTCTATACTAGTTTTATGAACATTTTAGCAACTCAAAACGAATCCAATAACTTGAAATTAGAACCCTTGTGAGATTTAACAAAACTATCAAAACGTAAGCAAAACACTCTAGAGTTTGTACCAAACTTAACCTCTATGCGTAGTTTGAACAAAGTCATTCATTCTACCACTTCAAAACACTAAAACACATGTTCTACAAGACTTAGCCCAAAGATCTCTCCCACGGTTCCGCCGCCACTGAACATCAAAGCAAGTCCCTTCGCCTCCTTAACTTATGCTTTTTCTTTACCTTTATCTGCAATAGAAGGAAAATGCAACTAATAAGCAAATTGCTTAGTAAGTAAATCCTAACTCACAAATCCAAACGATAAGGGATAAACATGCTCTTTTCAAAGAATGCTTGCTTCAAAATACATGCACTTTGAAATACTTACACATGGAAACTTTCACATACTTATCATGCTCAATCATGCTTGGAAACATTTACTAGCATTAAAACATTGGCAAATCTAACATGCTCATAATTTCTTTTGAGACTTGCTACTTATGCATTTCCATACTTTAAACCACTAACTTCCTTGCTCTTGCTCTTTAACATGCTTGTAATATAACAATGTTAACATACTTAGCAAAACATATGCTTAAACTGAAAATACTTACATATACTCATATACATCAAAATAATAATCAACTTTCTCAGGCCTTGACAATGTACCTGGTATCAGTGTACCAATGCGCGCATCCCTAATAGGTTTCGGGGTAGCTAGCCACCGCACCCTATTAGAGCTTCTTTCTAACATTCTGTGGGCCTCTCTTTTGCCCGGTACATGTCACTTTTCAAAAGTAAAATACTTTCTTATTCATAATGCTTGTATTTATCAAGCTAAACTTTCTTTTTCATAAATCTTTGCACTACAAAACTTTACCTTTCTCACATGGAACTTTCATCGAGCACCTTGCGTGCCCTTAACCCAAAACTCATTTTTGAGACTTTTCAAGAACTTAATCTTTCATGCTTAGATCACACACATAACAATCTACTCCAATTCAAATTCTATGATTAAAAACATGTATTCTTTAGAAACTTAAATCACACAATAAACAATATTCTCAAAGCATGCACTTAGATTACAAAATCAAGGTTCTACAACAAGAAAACTACATGCGAAGCTACTCCTATTGCAGGTGAGTGATTTACTTACTCTTTTCTTGAAGAAAACTCACTAAGTATCTCGAAATTTCTAGTGTAGGGTTCTTTTCCTCTTCCTTTGCAATTAAACTCCACTTCTTAGCCATAGGGAAGAAGCCCTAGGCTCTCCACTCAAGAGGAGGAAGAAGGAGGAAGAAAACCCCTCCTTTTTCCCTGTTTTCGCAGCCCCCTCTCCTTTGCTCGCGCGGCCTCCCCGAAACCCTAAGAGGGGTCTTAACACAACTTAAGTGGATGTTTGAATACCTCTTCATGAAACGGGCTAAATCAACTATAATATTATTTCGTTTCATTCTTTTCTTTGCTTGATACCCTAGCCCAGCTGGTTACTTGGACTTGCTTAAGGGCTTGCTTCTCGGGTGGTCGCGCGATCGATCCCCACCCGACCCCTTTAATTTTTTTTCTTTTTTATTTTAGTCCGAAAAAATGCTATAAAATTCCAAAAAATGCTAGAAAAATTCCTAAAAATCCCTAATAATACCATAAATTTATTGGGTGTTACAATCCTCCCTACCTTATAAAAAGTTCGTCCTCGAACTTAGAACAGCTCTGGATACCTTTGCCTCATGCTATCTTCTGATTCCCAGGTTGCCTCTTCATACTTCTGATTCAGCCATAAGACTTTCACTAATGGTACCACTTTGTTCCTCAGCTTCTTATCTGCTCGATCTATTATTTGAATAGGTCAACTTTCATAACTGAGATCTTCCTGAACTTGTACCATCTGTGGCTCAATCACTTGGTTGGCATCTGGGATATGCTTCTTTAGCATTGAGACATGAAACACATTGTGTATTGCTGACATCTCTGGAGGTAGCTCCAACTCATAAGCTACTTTGCCAACTCTTTTCGTCACTGGGTAGGACCCTACGTATCGAGGACTTAGCTTGCCTTTCTTGCCAAATCTCATCACACCCTTCATAGGAGCTACTTTGAGGAAAACTATATCCCCAACTTCAAACTCTAACGGCCTACGACGTATATCGGCGTAGCTCTTCTGCCTACTCTGAGCAGTCTCTATCCTCTGGCGGATGCTCTTTATAGCTTCTGTGGTATCATCTATGAGATCAGTCTGTGACCCCATTTCCTTCTTCTCACTACCTTCATACCAACAGAGGGGAGATCTACACTTCCTACCATAACGAGCTTCATAGGGTGCCATACCAATAGTGGCTTGGTAACTGTTGTTGTAGGCAAACTCAGCTAAACATAAATACTTGCACCAACTGCCCTTGAAGTCTAATGCACAAGCTCTGAGCATATCTTCTAAAGTTTGATTCACTCTCTCTGTCTGTCCATCAGTCTGGGGATGGAAAGCTGTGCTACACTTATGTTTGGTGCCTAGCGCTGTCTGTACGCACTCCCAAAAGTGTGAAGTGAAACGACCATCCCTATCAGAGATAATGGTCTTCGGGACTCCGTGTAGTCGGATCACTTCCTGCACATATAATTGGGCTAACTTTTCAATTGAGTAGGACACTCTAATTGCCAAAAAGTGGGCAGACTTGGTCAATCTGTCTACTATCACCCAAATAGCATCATAGCCATTAGTTGTCTTTGCTAAACTAACTATGAAATCCATGGCTATGTCTTCCCATTTCCACTCTGGAATCTGAATGGGCTGTAGGACACCTCCTGGTCTCTGGTGCTCTGCTTTAACTCTCTGACATGTCAGGCAGGTGCTGACATACTTAGCTATGTCTCTCTTCATTCCGGACCACCAAAATCTTATTTTCAAGTCCTGGTACATTTTGGTAGAACCAGGATGCATGGAGTAGGGAGTTCCATGGGCTTCTTCAAGAATCTTCTTTCTCAGCTCTTCATTCTTGGGAACACACAAATGGTCACCATAATAGAGTATCCCACTGTCAGATACTCTAAACTCTTTACTCTCTTCTTCTTGCACCTCTTGCTTGATTCTTTGGATATCAGAATCCTCAGCTTGCTCTTTCTGTATCTCTTCAATCAAAGTTGACTCTAGTGTCAATAGGGCTAGCTGTCCATCAATAATCTCCACTCCATAATTTACTATCTCCTTCTGTAATGGTGGTGCCAATGCTGATAAGGACATCAAAGTGGCACAAGTCTTTCTACTCAGTGCATCTGCTACTCTATTTGCCTTACCAGGGTGGTAAAGAATCTCACAGTTATAGTCCTTCACTAACTCGAGCCACCTTCGCTATCTCATATTGAGGTCATTCTGAGTGAAGAAATATTTCAGACTCTAGTGATCTGTATAAATCTTACACTGCACTCCATACAAGTAATGCCTCTATATCTTTAGAGCAAAGACTACAACTGCCAACTCCAGATCATGAGTGGGGTAATTCATTTCATAGTCCTTGAGTTGTCTGGAAGCATAAGCTATGACTTTGCCTTCTTGCATAAGGACTGCTCCAAGTCCTAGCTTTGATGTATCACTGTATATATCAAAGCTCTTATCACCTTCGGGTACTGTAAGGATAGAAGCGCTGGTCAGTCTCTTCTTCAACTCAAGGAAACTCTGCTCACAGTCTTTAGTCCACTCATACTTCTTATTCTTTCTGGTAAGGGATGTAAGTAGAGAAGCTATCTATGAAAAGTCCTCTACAAACCTTCTGTAGTACCCTGCTAAACCCAGAAAACTTCTGATCTCACTAGCATTCTGTAACACCCTAAAAATATTATGATTATTATGAAATATTATAAAATTCATAAAATATTATTATGGAATATTATGAAATATTATGAATTCATGAAACATAATTATTACTATGAAATTTCATGATGGGCTTGGCTTAATGGGCTTGGATGAGGATTAGTGCAAAATGTGATAATAAGGGAAATGTAGAAAGGAGGAAGCAAGGATTGAACCTTGAACCTCCTAGTTGCACTAATCATGTCATAACCAATGACCAAGTCATGTTACTTGTTGAGAGAATAAGAAACATGCTTGTTAAAGCTAGGGAAGTGAAGAGACATGTCTCTTCATGAGAAGAGTATAAATAAGAGAGGGAGAAAGAAGTTATATTTCTTCTTCTTCTTCCCCACTTCAATTTTCGAAAACCTAGAGCCTTCTTCCCCACTTCAAATTTCGAAAAGTGCACCCTAGGGTTCTAACCCTAGGGAATTGGAAGGAAAAAGGAACCCTTTAAGGTTCTTGCCCTCTACTAGGGCCAAGAGTGCTAGAGAAGGCTAACAAGGGAAACACTCACCTTCTTATTCTTCAAGGGTACCCTAAGGAGTAAGAGAAGGAGAAATTCAAGTGAAAGGATGTAAGTATCCCCCCGCCTGCAGTGTAATGGTTATTGTATGATTTTCTTTCTCCTTATTGGTTTCGAAAATGGGGATCTAACCCTTGAGTGTGTTTCGGCCACCCCCCTAGGGGAAGGCCTTGGGTTACTTCTTGTTACATGAGTAGACCCCTTGAGACTTAGGGTATATGTGTATGTTGTATCCTTCAAAATGTTGTGAACAAAACCTAGGGTTTTGTTCTTGTATAGGGTTCGGCCACCTCCAAAGGGAAGTCTTTGGCTACTCTTTGATACATGAGAAGAACCCTTAGGACTTAGAGTATACACATATGTTGTGACCCTTCATTTTGTGATGACAAAAACTAAGGTTTAGGGTTTGGATGGGTTTCGGCCAAAGCATTTAGAATTAGGGTTAGTGAGGGTTGAATTATCCTAGAATATATTCATGCTTAGTATATTGTATGATATTGTATACAAGGTGTTTGTATAAATGTCTGTGTAAATGTTCAATGCAAAAACCCTAATTTTTCCCTACCCTTGAGTTTTCGGCCAACCCCCTAAGATTAGGGTTTGTGAAGGGTAAACTACCCTATGAGATATGCTTATGTTTGGGGATGATTATATGTATATGCATGTGGTGTTTAAATGAAATGTTTGATTTGAAACCTTAATTGTTAGCATGCTACCACTTCCTATGAGATGTATATGCATGTGGTGTTTAAATGAAATGTCTGATTTGAAACCTTAATTGTTAGCTTGCTACTACTTCCTATGATATGAGTATGATCTATGTGACCAAATCTTGTCATATCTAAAGTATATTTAAGTGGTTGAATTATGATGTATGTATGAGCATGTCTTATGGCCCATGGGGCACCCTTATGAGATTGCATGTGATATGTATGATGAAATGCTTGAAAGGACACTCCACTAAGTATGGGATCAAGAACACCCTTATGTTGTGAGGTGTGTCTCTATGGGATCAGAAACACCCTGGAAGAGTGGGTGTCCCTTGAACAGTGAATTTGGAGTACTCCTTAGTATATATGTAAAGACATGATAAGTATTTTACTTTGTAAGTTGTGTACCCGACTCGTAAGGGGGTCGTTAAACAAATCCGGGGTGCATGTTAACTTAAGGTCATGGCTCCGGTAGGACGTAAGGGTCCTTCTCTAATGGGATTGGTGGCTCGCTACCCCAACTCATTAGGGAATGCGCATCATGTGGTACACAACTGGGCCCAATATGATATGGATGTATTTTTAAGTAATATCTTTATGGAAATGTTTTGAAAACATTCTTTGAAAACATTTATTACATATGAAGGGTATGCTTAAGATACTTTATGCTGCATGCTTAGAAACTTTGATGTTTAGTATGCTATGATGAACTCATGTTTATGATTTATTATGTGTACATGTTGTATGCTTTCATATGGATTTTGCGAGTAGGACAGGATCCTTACTAAGCTTTTATGCTTACTAGTTATGTGTTGTCTTATGCTGCAGATAAAGGTAAGGAACACTTGAACTAAAGGAAGAGGCAGGAAGGCAGAAGATGTGTGGGGTGGTGGCTCGGGAAAGAAATATTTCTATATCTACTTTATCATGTTTATGTTTATGTTTCCCTGACAATAAGTGTTAGTGATTAGGATTGATATTGCATGATAGTGTTTACCCTTGGATGTCTCTTATACTTGATTATGTTATGAGTTGAATTATTAGTGCACTTATCATGTTATGGAATGACTTTGATAGTTTAAACAAGCATGTTCAGTCCTTAGTCCTTGCATTGTTTGTTTTAATTTTATGCTAGAAGATAAAAAAAATATTATTATATGATTGAATGTACGTAACCCCGCCCCGAGAGTAGATATAAGGGCGGGCGTTACAGGTTGGTATCAGAGCAGATTTCCCCTCCACCACACACACATCAAACTTCATCCTGCCGCTTCCAAGTAAGAGATCCTAACCTCGCTTTACTTTATTTCATGTACAGTAATGATATATATAGAGATGATTTATGCATGCATAACCAATGAAAGTAGCATTAATTCTTATGTTAGTTTATTTATCACCGGTATGATAGGTAATGACCAGAAGTTGTAAGATATGTGAACATGAATGAAACTTCCTCTATCTAAATATATGTATCCATTAATAATTTAGAATTTGGGGTAAGAGGGTGGTTACATATTGTAATCACTAGGGTAAACTACACCGATTGGGTGTGTGTTTTCCTCTGTATATATTTGCGAATTGAAAAAGTAATGGTTTAGTACTAACCATGTCATTTTCTTTTCAATTCCAGATGTTGCATGAGGACTACACTGAGAGGTGCCGCGAGCTACTGGAGCGGATAGAGGCGGTTGAGTATTGCCCGACCCGGGGAATACAAGGCAACATAGGGTTCTTGGATCGGCTCTTCTGGAAACTGGAGCGGGAAGGGTTTCCAGTCATGGACGATCATAGGATCGGAGCTTTACTTCGTTCATTGCCCAACCGGGCAAGAGTGGTTGCGCATCAGATCTGGGGACAACACAGATGCTGTATCCCATATGCAGAGTTATGTAGGCAGCTTCTCCGCCATGAGTTCCCAGAAGACCTGGGAGACTCGGAGGAGGATTCCGAGCCGTCCGAGGAGGACCCTGAGCCCTTTGAGGAGGATCCTGAGCCCTTTGAGGAGGATCCTGAGCCGTTCGAGGAGGACCCCGAGCCCTTCGAGGAGGATCCCGAGCCCTTCGAGGAGGATCCCGAGCCCTTCGAGGAGGATCCCGAGCCGTTCGAGGAGGACCCCGAGCCGTTCGAGGAGGACCCCGAGCCCTTCGAGGAGGATCCCGAGCCCTTCGAGGAGGATCCAGAGGTGTTGGAGATGTTCGAGGAAGACCTTGAAGCGGACGAGGAGATTCTCGAGATTGAAGAAGACGACCCGATGGGAACAGTAGAGGATCCTGAGGCGGGCCAAAGGGAGATGAGTGAGGAGGTAGTAGCCGTCGCTATGATATTCTTTATGTTGGGCATAACGGCAGCCCATCTTGCTCACTGAGTTGGACTAGTTTTGTATGTAGACTTATAAGAATGAATAAAAATAAATAAATTTTGGGTAGTATAATAAATAAAATCTCATTTACCCAATATTGATCATGCGACACATAAGGACGACTATTACAGGAAACATAATATGAGTTGGGTTACCCATGATCATGATCAAGTATCAGTTTGGGACACGTTATCTCCAAGGAAGGAATAATGGTGGACCCAATTAAAATCGAAGCCGTGAGTAACTGGACTAGACCCAAGAATGCCAGTGAAATCAGAAGTTTCCTCGGGCTAGCAGGCTATTACAGAAAATTTGTAGAGAACTTCTCTCGGATTACAGCCCCTATGACAGCTCTTACAAAGAAGGACAAGAAATATGTATGGACCGAGGAATGTGAAAAGAGCTTTACTGAACTGAAAAGGAGGCTGACTAATGCTCCAATATTGACTCTTCCTGAGAGCGATATGGGTTTCGATATGTACAGCGACGCATCCAAACTTGGACTCGGAGCTGTGCTTATGCAAGATGGGAAGGTAATTGCCTATGCCTCTAGGCAACTGAAGGAACATGAAAGAAACTACCCTACCCATGACTTAGAGTTAGCAGCGATGGTCTTTGGACTGAAAATATGGAGGCACTATCTATATGGAACCCAGTGTAAAGTTTATACAGATCATCAGAGTCTGCGGTATTTCTTTACCCAGAAAGATCTGAATATGAGACAGCGTAGATGACTCGAATTGGTCAAGGATTATGACTGTGAAATCCTGTACCATCCGGGAAAAGCCAACAAGGTAGCCGATGCTCTCAGTAGAAAATCATGTGCTGCTTTGATATCTTTATCAGCTTTGTCACAACCCTTAGGGGAAGAAATTATGAATTACGGGATTGAAATCATATCAGGACAGCTGTCCACCCTGATGATTGCACCGACATTGTTCGGCGATATTCTGGAAAAGCAGAATCATGATCCGAGTCTTCAGAGAATCAAGCAAGAGGTTCTCGAAGGCAAGGACGATGGATTTAGGATTTCGGACAGCGGAGTTTTATATCTTCGGGACCGATTATGTGTTCCCGACGACTCCGACTTACGGACAAGAATCCTAGAGGAAGCTCACGGAACACCTTATGCGATGCATCCTGGGTCTACCAAGATGTATCAAGATCTGAAGAGCAAGTTTTGGTGGTCCGGTATGAAGCGAGATGTAGCCCACAATGTCAGTATGTGTTTGACCTGCCAGAGGGTCAAAGCAGAACGCCAGAGGCCGGGAGGAGTTTTGCAACCCCTGTCTATCCCTGAGTGGAAATGGGAAGACATCTCCATAGATTTCATCTCTGGGCTGCCTAGAACGACGAACGGATATAATGGTATATGGGTTATTGTAGACAGGCTAACCAAGTCTGCCCATTTTCTGGCTATCAGGATGACCTACTCGGTAGAGCAGTTGGCTCAACTGTACGTCAAGGAAATTATCCGACTGCACGGGGTTCCCAAGACCATTATCTCTGATAGGGATGGTCGATTCACTTCAGATTTTTGGGGACACGTACAGAAGACTCTCGGTATGAAACTGAAATTCAGCACTACCTTTCACCCCCAGACTGACGGGCAGACTGAAAGAGTAAACCAGATATTAGAGGATATGTTACGAGCTTGTGCCTTGGACTTCAAGGGAAGCTGGTGTCGATACCTGAGCCTGGCAGAGTTTGCTTATAACAACAGTTATCAGGCTACTATCGGGATGGCACCGTACGAAGCACTGTACGGAAGAAAATGCAGATCTCCTATATGTTTGCTTGAGAGTGGTGAAAAGAAGGAGATGGGACTCCAGACTGATATTATAGATGAAACCACTCAGGCTATAAAGAATATTCGCCAGAGAATAGAGACTGCTCAGAGTCGGCAGAAAAGCTACACGGATAAGCAACGCAGCCCACTAGAGTTTGAGGTTGGGGATTCAGTATTCCTTAACGTGGCCCCTATGAAAGGGGTGATGAGATTCGGGAAGAGAGGGAAACTGAGTCCGAGATATGTGGGACCGTATCAGATCCTGAAACGGGTAGGCAAGGTGGCCTACGAACTGGAGTTACCGCCAGAAATGTCGGCTATCCACAATGTCTTCCATGTATCAATGCTCAAGAAATGTACCTCTGATGTGAATCAGATGATAGAGCCCGAACCAGTACAAGACCAAGAGAACCTAAGTTCCGAACGCCGACCTATTCAGATCCTAGATCGGGAAGTCAAAAAGCTAAGGAACAAGGAAGTACCCTTAGTAAAGGTTCTGTGGTGGAACGAACAATTCGAAGAAGTCACATGGGAACGAGAGGGGGCAATACGATTAAAGTATCCGGAATTATTTTAAAGTTCGGGACGAACTTTTTATAAGGTATGGAGGACTGTAACACCACAAAAATATTATGATTATTATGAAATATTATAAAATTCATGAAATATTATTATGGAATATTATGAAATATTATGAATTCATGAAACATAATTATTACTATGAAATTTCATGATGGGCTTGGCTTAATGGGCTTGGATGTGGATTAGTGCAAAATGTGATAAAAAGGGAAATGTAGAAAGGAGGAAGCAAGGATTGAACCTTGAACCTCCTAGTTGCACTAATCATGTCATAACCAATGAACCAAGCCATGTTACTTATTGAGAGAATAAGAAACATGCTTGTTAAAGCTAGGGAAGTGAAGAGACATGTCTCTTCATGAGAAGAGTATAAATAAGAGAGGGAGAAAGAAGTTACATTTCTTCTTCTTCTTCCCCACTTCAATTTTCGAAAACCTAGAGCCTTCTTCCCCACTTCAAATTTCGAAAAGTGCACCCTAGGGTTCTAACCCTAGGGAATTGGAAGGAAAAAGGAACCCTTTAAGGTTCTTGCCCTCTACTAGGGCCAAGAGTGCTAGAGAAGGCTAACAAGGGAAACACTCACCTTCTTATTCTTCAAGGGTACCCTAAGGAGTAAGAGAAGGAGAAATTCAAGCGAAAGGATGTAAGTATCCCCTCGCCTGCAGTGTAATGGTTATTGTATGATTTTCTTTCTCCTTATTGGTTTCGAAAATGGGGATCTTCCCCTTGAGTGAGTTTCGGCCACCCCCCCCCTAGGGGAAGGCCTTGGGTTACTTCTTGTTACATGAGTTGACCCCTTGAGACTTAGGGTATATGTGTATGTTGTATCCTTCAAAATGTTGTGAACAAAACCTAGGGTTTTGTTCTTGTATAGGGATCAGCCACCTCCAAAGGGAAGTCTTTGGCTACTCTTTGATACATGAGAAGAACCCTTGGGACTTAGAGTATACACATATGTTGTGACCCTTCATTTTGTGATGACAAAAACTAAGGTTTAGGGTTTGGATGGGTTTCGGCCAAAGCATTTAGAATTAGGGTTAGTGAGGGTTGAATTATCCAAGAATATATTCATGCTTAGTATATTGTATGATATTGTATACAAGGTGTTTGTATAAATGTCTGTGTAAATGTTCAATGCAAAAACCCTAATTTTTCCCTACCCTTGTGTTTTCGGCCAACCCCCTAAGATTAGGGTTTGTAAAGGGTAAACTACCCTATGAGATATGCTTATGTTTGGGAATGATTATATGTATATGCATGTGGTGTTTAAATGAAATGTTTGATTTGAAACCTTAATTGTTAGCATGCTACCACTTCCTATGAGATGTATATGCATGTGGTGTTTAAATGAAATGTCTGATTTGAAACCTTAATTGTTAGCATGCTACTACTTCCTATGATATGAGTATGAACTATGTGACCAAATCTTGTCATATCTAAAGTATGTTTAAGTGGTTGAATTATGATGTATGTATGAGCATGTCTTATGGCCCATGGGGCACCCTTATGAGATTGCATGTGATATGTATGATGAAATGCTTGAAAGGACACTCCACTAAGTATGGGATCAAGAACACCCTTATGTTGTGAGGTGTGTCCCTATGGGATCAGAAACACCCTAGAAGAGTGGGTGTCCCTTGAACAGTAAATTTGGAGTACTCCTTAGCATATATGTAAAGACATGATAAGTATTTTACTTTGTAAGTTGTGTACCCGACTCGTAAGGGGGTCGTTAAATAAATCCGGGGTGCATGTTAACTTAAGGTCGTGGCTCCGGTAGGACGTAAGGGTCCTTCTCTAATGGGATTGGTGGCTCGCTACCCCAACTCATTAGGGAACGCGCATCATGTGGTACACAACTGAGCCCAATATGATATGGATGTATTTTTAAGTAATACCTTTATGGAATTGTTTTGAAAATATTCTTTGAAAACATTTATTACATATGAAGGGTATGCTTAAGATACTTTATGCTGCATGCTTAGAAACTTTGATGTTTAGTATGCTATGATGAACTCATGTTTATGATTTATTATGTGTACATGTTGTATGCTTTCATATGGATTTTGCGAGTAGGACAGGATCCTTACTAAGCTTTTATGCTTACTAGTTATGTGTTGTCTTATGCTGCAGATAAAGGTAAGGAACACTTGAACTAAAGGAAGAGGCAGGAAGGCTGAAGATGTGTGGGGTGGTGGCTCGGGAAAGAAATATTTCTATATCTACTTTATCATGTTTATGTTTATGTTTCCCTGACAATAAGTGTTAGTGATTAGGATTGATATTGCATGATAGTGTTTACCCTTGGATGTCTCTTATACTTGATTATGTTATGAGTTGAATTACTAGTGCACTTATCATGTTATGGAATAACTTTGATAGTTTAAACAAGCATGTTCAGTCCTTAGTCCTTGCATTGTTTGTTTTAATTTTATACTAGAAGATAAAAAATATATATATTATTATATGATTGAATGTACGTAACCCCGTCCCGAGAGTAGATATTAGGGTGGGCGTTACACATTCTTTGGTTGACTCCAGTTACTAACTGTTTCAATCTTGGCTGGGTCTACCATAATACCTTCCTTGGAAATGATGTGGCCTAGGAATGCCACCTGGTCATGCCAAAACTCACACTTTGAGAATTTGGCGTACAGCTCCCTCTGGTGTAAGGTCTGCAACACTATCTTTAGGTGTTCTTCGTGTTCTTCCTGAGTCTTTGAATATACTAGGATATCATCAATTAAGACAATGACGAACTTGTCAAGAAAGTCCTTGAACACTCTATTCATTAGATCCATAAACGTCGCAGGGGCGTTTGTCACTCCAAAGGGCATGACCACAAACTCGTAGTGCCCATATCTTGTACTTAAAGCAGTCCTTGGCACATCACTCTCCTTCACTCTGAGCTGATAGTAACCTGATCGCAGATCTATCTTGGAGAACACTGTGGCTCCCTTCAGCTGATCAAATAAATCATCTATCCTTGGCAAAGGATATCTGTTCTTGATGGTTACCTTATTCAATGCTCAATAATCTATGCACATTCGCATAGATCGATCTTTCTTCTTGACGAACAATACAGGAGCTCCCCTGTTAGTGATATGAGAGAAGTGTCCTAAGGCAATCGCCTTATGATTGTAAACATTTATTTCAATAAATGATAATTCACTATTTGAGTATACATGCTTGTGTATTTGATTGGGATCTTAAACTCATCTACTGAATATCCGCAATACAACTCACAGCATAAGAGAATTTGTGATGAGATCACAACTAGTGATTATCTCTAAATGCGCAAATGTGAAGTATTGAAAATATCCCTAGTCGATGAATTGATAAAAACGGACACTATCAATTCTGTTGAGACTAGCATGGGTTATTCTCTAATCAGCTGATTCTCACTGGCTGGTGACATTGGGATGTCCGGAGATAAACATGGATGCTAGTTAAGGGAACTAGTTCATTGGAGTGACTAGCTGTAAGACTTCATATGGGAATCTACATGTAGATATGTCAATGAAGATCTTACTGCGGCTTAAGTGCGATGTTCCTTTGACTTGCGGTGTTCAAGTCATCTTGGTCATGGAGACTTATACTTTGACATCTTAAGCAAGCATCTCCAAGGAGGTGTGGACCCAGGATGATCGGGTCTAAGCCGAAGTGCCCGAAGATGTTTGAACAGCCTACAAAGGATTCACCACTCCTTGCGAGGAGATGTATACCCAGGCCTATCGTCGGATTGTTACTCAAAGCCTCTGGCCAGAGCATATCATGTTTAGAGTGAGAGTCTCTAAAATACATGAGAGTAATTAGAAATCCAAAGGACGAGTAAGACATTACTTGGGCTAGGTGTGACGTAGTCAGCCTAGTGGGGACTGACACCATTGACCGTGTCCTGAACCAAGTGGGTATAAGGTGGTGAAGGGAATGGGGCACGATTCATTAGAGTTGCTGAAGGGTTTCAGAATAATTTCTTCTGAGGTCAAACCGTTGATCTTTCGATTAATTGGGGATCATGATGTACTACTAGGTGCCACTCATGATCGTTCTATAATTTGTTGATTATAGACGGTCAACATAAATCGAAAGCCTATTTAGTCACACGCACTACGAGTAATCCGAGGGATTTAAAACGAGTTGAAAATTAGATTTTCCGATCAAGAGAAATAAGTCGAATCTGAGTTAGTCAGAGGCGCAATGGAAGCTAAAAATGGCTAAGTCTTTTGAAGGCTTTTTGGGTGAATTAAATGAGTTTAATTCGCGGCGGTTCGGGTTGGTTTTGGCCGGCCAAAGCTCTTTGGTGGCCGGCCAAATAGAGGAGAATAAACCAATTTAATTGGTTTAAACCATTTTCACTTAGTAAGGACATTCGTAGGGAAAAAAACTCCCCGCTCCAGGCGATTCTTGGGCGATCCTTGGGCGAGCTCCATCCGCGAGCGAGCGGCAATGGCCGCCAGCGCTTCCACAGCGCCGGCGCTGGCCCCTCTGCCGCCTGGGAACTCCTCTGTCTCTGCCCCCGTTGGCCACCCGCAGAAACCGATGGGCCATGGTGGTGCAAAGAGCGGGGTGGCGTTGGCTCAAGGCGGAGATGGTGGAGCGGCGGACTCGGCGATCTCGGCGCAACTGAAGGCGCTGATCGGAAAGGAAGGTGGAGGACCGGGACTGTCGCCGTGGGAGATGACGAAGGCGTTGATGCAGAGCATACTGGCGGCGGCGCAAGGTTTTGGCGGTGAAAGTGTATCGGCGGCGGCGCAAGGTGTGGGTGGCGACGTAACACATCCGGCTGGCGTAGATGAGACGGCAGAAGATACCATGCAGACGTCGGAGGTGGTCAGGGCGATGGTGCAACTCCTATGGGCGGTTTGAGGTGGCTGGGGGGAAACGCCGACGTCGGGGACGACGGGGGCGATAGCCTCGCCGCTGCAGAAGGATTGCATGCGTGCTGTGACGAAGGGAAGTGAGGAACGAGCGGACGTTATGGGAGATCTCCTGAGCAGGGCCGATGGCGTAGCGGGGGACCACCCTAACCCTAACCCTAACATCGATGGTGTGGCGACAGAGAGCACGAGGCCGTCGAAGGGGTGGTGATGGAGGCGGCGATCCTGCCTACGCGCGCCACCGTGGAGGCACAGCAGAGGTTACTGACCGCGACGTCGCCGGCGTCCTCGCCGGTGATACTGGAGGCCATCGCGGGAGTTTTGAAGGCGGTGATGGGGATAAGAGAAGCCTCTCGGGCGCCAGCTGGGGCAGCGGAGGGGGACCCTGTGTCGAGGATAATCCATGATGTGGCCGGAGAGGGTAATGCGCCGCCGGCCGGTGGCGTCGGGGCAGTTCGCAAGGAGATGGATCCAGTGATAGCACCTTATCCTTTGCCTGCGAGATCATACGTGGATGCTTTGACTCCAAAGTCGCCAAGGGCTGCAAAGAAAAGCTTTGAAGATGTGGGAGAAAACTTTAAGGAAATCTCAATGTGTAACAATGTGCCAGGGGTTTTCTATAATGCAGAGGAGGTAAAAACTTTGTCTGATCCATATAAGTTTTCATTAATAGGCAAGTTTTCTGGCAGGAGACCTCCACCTCAGATTGTGTACCAAGGCTTTAAGGGGCTGGGATTATCAAGCCCCTACAATATTCATTTCTTACGTGCAGGGCATATCTTTTTGCACCTGACCTCAAATGAAGATATGGCCAGGATCTGGACTAGGGGAGTTTGGCGTATTGGGGGCGCAATCCTCAGAATTTTCAAGTGGACACCGCACTTTTCCTATGAGGCGGAGTCTTCTGTGGTTCCAGTATGGGTACAGTTTCCTGACCTCCCAGTCCATATGTTCAATAAAAATTGTGTTTTTTCGATGGCTCGGATTGTAGGGTGCCCTATCAAAATAGATGAGGCTACAGCAGATGGTTCCAGACTGTTTATGGCTAGAGCATGTGTGGAGATTGATCTTCTGAAGCCCAGGGTGGAGCAGTTCTTGATAGGAATTGGGGATGAACACAGGATGCAGAGAGTGGTCTATGAGAGGATGCCAGAGTATTGCCAGCATTGTAGGCACCTTGGTCATGCAGAGGCAGATTGCTATGTGGCAGGGAACAAGCCACGGCCTGAGTGGCACAGAGACAGAGTTGATCCGATTCCACCAGGTGAAGATTTGAGAGATAGATTAAATCAGAGGGAGAGAGACAGGAAAGGCAAGTCAGTGGTGGTGGAGGATTCAGAGGCACAGGAGTTTCAGAGGGTTGGAGGCAGGAGGGCTGGGCTGACCTGGGTTCGTAAGCAGACACCTTCCAGGAGTGGTCAGAAATCTATATTGGAGATACAGAACCAAGAGAATTTTTTTGAGGCTCTGAAGGATATAGGAGAGGAGGAGGAGGTAGGGGATGAAGAGATGGAGGTGGATGGAGGCAAGGAGGCGCTGGGAGACACTCGACAGGTGGAAGCAGAGTTAGATGGTGTTGTGGGGGAGGAAGAGGACAGGGTGGAGGAGACCCAGGAGGTGGCGGTGGAGGATAGGGAGCCAGTGCCTTTGGGACAGCAGCAGACATTAGGGCAGACATCTCAGGTTATGGGGCAGCAGGACAGTACCTCAGTGAAGGGAGGAGCGCAGCAGGTGGTGGGTCAGGCACCTCAGAGGCTAGGCCAGGGGGAGCAGGGTTCACAGACAGTACAGAGGCCAGGCAGAGGGGCACTGCAGAAGATCACGGAGGGAGCACAGAATCAGGGGGGAGCATCCAGGGAGTTGCAGGATGCTGGTTTGATCAGTGGAGAGGAGCCCAGGGTCCTCGAGTCATCGGGTGAGCTGCCAGAGGATGATTGTTTAGACAGAGACTCCAGCTCCTCAGTGGATCGGGGAGGCTCAGATGATTTGGGCCAGCAGGTGCATGCTAGGATCACACAGTTTGTTTCAGAGGGTTCAGAGGCTCCAGACTTTCAGAAGACCTTTGAGGAGTATGAGGAGACAGATACTAGTGTTTCATCACATGGGGGACACAGCTTAGCAGCAGTGATCAGTCCACCCAGAGGAGGGAAATCAGGGCTGCCCAAGGTACTCAAGGTGCAGAAGCAGAAGGTGGGATTTGAGCCACGAGTGACTAGGAGCCAGACTTCAAAGCAGGCTCGCAACCCGTCCCGTTAGTTATGTCTGGTATCATATGGAATGTGAGGGGGTTTGGGAATTTGGCGACGCAGAGGAGGGCTTTGTTTTTGAGACGACATCATCATCTGAGTTTTTTAGCAGTGCTAGAGCCTATGATTGATTTAGATTGTAGGTATATGGCGCGGCGCATGGGGTTTGAGGAGGTAGTCTCTAATAAATCTGGGAAGGTTTGGTTTTTTTGGGATTCTACTATTGTTTGCAAAATTTTGTTTGACCATGATCAGTTTCTGCACTTGGAGCTTTCTTCGCAGCTGTTCCCTTCATCTATGATTGTGACAGTGGTTTATGCCAAGTGTACGAGGCTAGAGAGGAGCTTGCTGTGGGAGAGTCTGGAGGAGCTGAGGCCAGAGGGCGACAGACTATGGCTAGTGGGGGGAGACTTCAATGTTATATCTAGCATAGAGGAGCATTCAGCAGGGGTTCTAGGTAGGCCAGGGGCTATGGAGGACTTTAATAATTTTATTATGCTTGCTGGTCTGGTGGATGCAGGTTTTGTTGGGGACAGGTACACGTGGACGAATAATAGGGTGTGGAAGAGGCTGGACAGGGTCCTATTGTCTCCCTCTTGGGGCAGTCAGGATTTCACAGTCAGAGTAGAGCATTTGAGCAGGGCAGCCTCTGATCACTGTCCCTTACTTGTGGAGTTTCCAGGCTTCCAGAAGCCGAGGGCCTCTTTCAGATTCCAGAGGATGTGGGTGCGGCACAGGGACTTTATGCAGACAGTGAGGCTGAATTGGTGTTTACCTTGTGTGGCACAGGGAATGCAGAGGCTACAGATGAAGCTGAGGAGGCTAAAGGAACATCTGAAGTGGTGGAACAAGGACGTGTTTGGTAACATCCATGACAGGGTTTTGCAGGCTGAGGAGAGTATGGCTGCAGCTGAGCAGGCATATGACAGGGACCCCACAGAGCAGAGCAGGATTCACAGGTCAGAGTGTCAGGCTCAACTTTTCAGAGTATTAGACATGGAGGAGGACTTTTGGAAGCAGAGAGCTGCTATCAGATGGATGGGAGAGGGAGAGAGGAATACAAAGTTTTTTCATTCCACAGTGCAGAAGAAGAGGGCAGCTAGCAGACTTTTCAGAGTTTGGGAGGAGGGGCAGTGCCTGGACCAGCCAGAGAGGATTAGAGAGTCAGGAGTCAGATTTTTTCAGGAGCTGCTGTCAGGGGAGACAGTGGATAGCACGGCTGTGGACACGGAGTTGATACCTTCTTTGATCAGCACGGAGGAGAATTTGATGCTAGAGGGCCTCCCAGCAGCAGAGGAGGTGAAGCAGGTGGTCTGGAGCATGTGCCAGGACAGTGCAGCGGGTCCAGATGGCTTCTCAGTGGCCTTCTACAGAGCCTGCTGGGAGATCGTGGGGGAGGATGTCTTTCAGGCAGTACTGGATTTCTTTCGAGGGGCAGAGCTACCACGGGGTATGGCTTCAACGACTATAGTTTTGATCCCCAAGGTGGACAGTGCGCAGAGGTGGCAGGATTTCAGACCTATCAGCTTGTGTAATGTGTCTTATAAGATCATCTCCAAGCTGATGGCGCAAAGGATGGCTTTGGTGATAGGGAAGGTTATATCCCCAGCTCAGAGTGGTTTTGTTCCAGGGAGACTGATTTCAGATAATATCTTGATGGCCCAGGAGCTTGATCACAAGCTCAACTATCGCATCAGAGGAGGGAATCTTATACTGAAGCTGGATATGGCCAAGGCATATGACAGAGTGCAATGGGGTGTTCTGTTCAGAGTCATGGCAGCATTTGGTTTCTCAGAGGCAGTGATTTCTTTTATCAGGAGGTGTGTGACATCTTCATGGTTCTCGGTCCTGGTGAATGGCCAGCTGTCAGGCTTCTTCAGATCACAGCGTGGCCTGAGGCAGGGCGACCCCATCTCCCCCTTCCTCTTCATTTTGGCGGCTGAGCTTCTCTCCAGAGGGATAGAGGCCTTATTTGCAAGGTATCCAGGGATGGCTTATGCGACAGGATGTGATATGAGGGTGTCTCACCTGGCTTATGCGGATGATGTGGTCCTTTTCCTGAATGGGTCTCTGGACTGTGTGAGAAGGGTGAAGGGTTTTTTGGACAGGTATGAGGCCCAGACAGGACAGGCGATCAATGCAGAGAAGAGCTCCTTTTTCCCTTCGAGACGCATATCAGACAGGAGGAGGCAGCAGATAGCAGCTACTACAGGTTTTGGCTTGGGGGAGAGGCCTATGGTTTATTTGGGGGTTCCCATCATCTCAGGGAACAAGAGGACAGTTCACTTTGCGCCGCTACTGGCGAAGATTCAGAGGAAGTTTCAGGGTTGGAACCTCTCACGCCTATCACATGGAGGTCGCCTGATGTTGATCCAGAGTGTTTTGAGTTCTCTGCCTATGTATCTCCTCCAGGTGATCCAGCCTCCTCTGGAGGTTCTGAAGAAGCTGGAGGGGGTGTTTGCATCTTTCTTCTGGAGCTCAGTGGGACATGATAGGAAGGTGCATTGGGTAGCCTGGAGGGACATCTGCAGGCCGAAGCAGGAGGGAGGGCTGGGGATCAGACGGCTGTCAGAGGTGGGGGCTGCTTTATCCATGAAGCTGTGGTTTAGATTTAGAGAGCAGAGCACACAGTGGGCCAGATACTTGAGGAGATCTTATTGTGGGACGGTGGATCCAGGTGTGGTGACTCTGAGGAGTAATGCTTCCCCCAGTTGGCGCAGGATGATTCAGACCAGAGCTGTGGCAGATAGACAGATTGGATGGGTTATTGGGAGGGGGCACCTTAGCTTTTGGCACGACACGTGGATGGAGAGGGGACCGTTGTCAGAGTGGTGTACAGTGCAGGGGCCTTCAGATGTTAGAGTTGACCGGTTCTTAGCAGATGGCAGATGGAGTCAGGAGTTACTTCAGAGGGTGCTGCCCGCATCAGTGGCTGAGGAGGTGACAGAGGTTCAGCTGAGGCCCGAGGAGGAGGATGTTATGTTGTGGCGACCCACTAGAGATGGGAGATTTACTACGAGGTCGGCTTGGGAGGCATACAGGACGGCGCACCAGAGGGAGGAGGTAGCGACTGTCATCTGGAGCAGACTCCTCCTTCCCACCATTTCTGTGTTCATTTGGAGGTTCTTTCGGAGACGACTGCCAGTGGATGAGATCTTGCAGCAGCGGGGTATATGCTTAGTGTCCAAATGTCAGTGCTGTGAGGCAGTGGAGTCTTGGGAGCATCTGTTTTATGGGAGCTCGGTGGCAGGAGAGGTCTGGGGATATTTTGGACATTTATTTGGGGTTGACAGCTGGAGGGTGATGGAGAGTTGGAGAGCAGGCACAGCTTGGACCAGCACGGGTTCGGTGAGGGAAATCATTCCCCTGTTGATTTGTTGGTTCCTGTGGACGGCTAGGAACGACTCCAAGCACAGGGGTCTGAGGCCAGAGGGACAGAAGATTATCAGACAGATCACACAGTATTTGAGGGTAGGGATGGCATCTGGTATCATCAAGCCCAGGCATTGGAGAGGATCTATCTCGGCAGCTCAGGCTATGGTGATCCAGGTGAGGATACGGACACTACACACGATCTCAGTAGTACACTGGAGGAGGCCGGCGGCTGGAGGTTTCAAGCTCAACACAGATGGCAGTTCTAGAGGAAATCCAGGTGAGTCCTCTTACGGTGCTATTGTTCGAGATCATAGTGGACAGGTGGTGGTGACTAGGCAGGGAGTTCTTGGAGAGGGCTCCAATATCAGAGCGGAGCTTATTGCGATCCTGAGAGGCTTGGAGTTGTGTGCAGAGAGGCAGCTTTCCTCTATTTGGCTGGAGTCTGATTCCCTGGTGGCATTGCACATTATCAGGTCTTCTGGCATCTCATGGGAGTTTCGGGAGGAGATCTTACGGATCAGGAGGCTGATACGACAGCATGGGGTTAGATGTACACACATACATAGAGAGGGGAATGCTGCTGCAGATTTCCTTGCCAACCAGGCGTATCAGCTGGAGGGAGAGAGGGTGATGGAGGGGCAGGAGATTGATGGCCAGTTGCTTGGCATTTGCAGGATGGACAGAGTGGGATTGCCATATATCAGGAGCTCTTGCAAGCCAGGATAGTACACTTGATGGATGGCGAATAGCTCCACCTTAGAGCTATCTAGCCCGCAGCAAACGGCTGAGGTAAAGGCACTTTAAATCCGTTGATGGCTGTGGCTTTGCCTAAAAGCCAGGTAGGGTGACTAGACCCACCTATGGTCTAGCTAGCCCGCAGCAAACGGCTGTGGTAAAGGCATCCTAAATCCGTTGATAGCTGTGGCTTTGCTAAAAAGCCAAACAGGGTGAGTAGGTCCACCATTGGCCTACCTAGTCCGTAGTAAACGGCTGCGGTAAGGACACACTAAATCCGTTGATGGCTGGTCACTTGCCAAAAGTGAACATCGGGTGTGAAGGAGGACTTTCGAGGGAGTAGTTGCATTTGGCTGCACATAGATGGATGGTGATGTTGACTGTGGGCAATGGCTGATTTCTGAGATTGGCAAGGAATTGGAAGGGGGGATCGAGTGCTCGGATGCTTGGGTCTTAACTCCCACACTAGTGTGCCAAGGCAGGGGGATTCTCAAGGTGGAGGTATTTATAGCTGAAACTGAATATTTATATGGCTGAAACTGCTGTTTTTATATCTGTCTCTGGAGAGTTATAATGACGATGCAGTCTATAGTATCTGTGTTTGCTGGGTATGATATTCTTTTGGCAGGCAGCTTGCTTTCCTTGATGAATTGTTTTCCTAGTTTTGGCAAGGACTGTTTGGTCCTCAGCATACCAAATCCGTGCCAAAACCAAGAGTGCCAATGAAGCTACTGGTTGAAACTTTGCTAGAAATAAATTAAACTGCCAGATGACAATATAGGTGACTGAAAAGTTTGTCTTGGCACAATTTTGGCACGGTATAAGGGCTCCCTCTAAAGAAAGTGGATTCGAATTGTAGAATTTGGGAGTTATCATGGAGATGCCGCAGCATGAAATTTGGGATAGCTGTGTTGATCGATTTCAGTTATTTTCCCTGCTTTGTGCTGGTCTCGGCCCAAGCTCAGAGTATCTGAAATCCCAGGGTGCTAAATGTGTCATATGAGCTGAAACTGTGGGTTCTCTGTCAGCCTTGGAGGTATCACTGAAAATTAATGCAGTAATGGGATGTGTGGCTTGGGCAACTGTAAATTCGGAAAACTCCATAAAAATGGTTGCTGTGTGCCAATATTCGGAGAGTGGCTGATGTCTCAAAAGTTTTTTGTTGATATAGTGTGGGGCGAGGGTTTTCATATAGCTCAAACAAAAGTTGAGAACCCTACTGGAAGGGCTTGAAGGGGCACAATAGGTTGATCAAAAGTGCCAAGTGGGGAAAAGAGCTGTGAAGTGCCGGGTGATTTCAGTTATAAAGGGTCGGTGCCAGTAGTGGGTTGTGCCACTTGAGCCATGGCAGCTGGGTCTGCGTTGCAAGGATGCGTGGAGGGTATTCTGGAAGCTAAGGTGGCAGGTAGATTTGGGGTGTGGCTGGTGGATAGTGGTATCACAGATTATCAGAAAACTGTCCATTGCTGAAATTAGCATTACTGCTGCGTGCCAAGCGTGCCAAAAGGAAATAGAGGATTAGAGGATCAAAGGCTAAAAGTTGCTGCCTGTCTTCCATTTGCAAGCAAGTGTGGTGTGCCAAGGAGCTAAAGAAAGGCCAGGAAGAACTAAAATCAGTCCAGATTAGGCTGATTAATGGTGTGCCAAAGCACTCTGTTGCGTGCCTAAACTGCCAAGTGAATTTGTGTCTGAATTGTGTGCATACAAGGGCATCGGGCTGCTGGTTTTAAGGGGTGCCAGTTATTCTATGAACAAGCAAACCAGATATAACAGCGTGGCATCAAAGTTAGCTTTTGGTCTCTGTCAGTATCTTTCTGTGCCAAATGTGCCAGCCTAATCGGGGTTGAAGGACAGAAAAAAGACAGTTTTCTGCCGTAGACAATGCTGGATCGAGTGCTAAAGATAGGAAGTGGAGGCTCCATGGAATGCAAAGCCACCTTCTGATGGATCTGTAATGAATTTATGATGAGCTGCGGCTGACATTGGTGTTTAAATGCTGCGTGCCAAATGTGCCAGGGGAGCTGATATGGGGGATTTCTGTCAGCTTTGGTGGGAAGTCTGAAAATAAAGATAGCATGGGGAAGTATGATTTGGCTGCGTGCCAATTGTTCCTGAGTGGCTGCTGCCTCAGAGGGGTTCATTGTTAAAGTTCTGCTGCGCAGAAATGGATTTTGGGGTCAAACTTTGGGCAACTGAAATGAAGAGGTGCCACATGAATGGCAACTCAGACAGGTTGCTGAAATGGAGCTATCGGATTCCAGTTGGATCGAAGAGACTCCTTGCAGTGTTTGTGACAGTCAGGAGTTTCTGCCAGGGAAGTGGGTTCCAGGATGAAATCAGGGGGCAGTTCAGTGTGCCAAACGTGCCAATTTCGTGGTGGTGAAGGACTGACAAACTCCCTAGTGACGTGGGTAATTGGAGATACAAATTGCAGATTGGAAGTGCATTTGGTCTGGAAATAGATGCAAGGATACCGGAAAACTGAAAGTTGGATGATATGTTTAAGGTGCTAATGGACAGAACCTAGAGAGCTGCTGGAAAACGCAAAGCGTGGACGATGATGATGAGGTTTTCAGAAATCAGGTTCTGCCTCCTAAAACTGGGAGCTGGGGCCTTCAGAAATTTTAAGAGACTGATACCCTCTCTACTTTGATACGAAACCAATATGCCATGGATTTTTAAATGAGTAAGCGGAGTACTGAGGGGGTTTGGTGGGATCTGCTACTGTATTTTATGTTGTTTGTGACTGCAGAAATTAGGATTTGGAAGGGAAGTGATACGGAAGTGCAGAAATCAGAGGGGTGCCAAGTGGGCCAATGAATATTACTGGCTGAATCTGGGTTTGTTCATTGCATTTACTGCACCAAAAGGGACCAGATGTTCCGGAACGGCAGCTTGAATTGAAGTGCTGCAAAAGCATGGAAGATTCCGAGCAAATTAAAGCTGAAACCAGAAGTGGAAATAACGACCACGTTCAAGGAGCTGCTGCAAGTTAAGGGTCAGTCTGAAGCTGTATGAATGCAGCCTGATGTAGCTGCTTGTGGTATGTCAAGGAAGTCAGAGTGGAAATGGTTGCTGGTCTATGGTGGCTGCGTGCAGATTTCTACCAGAAAAGGAGGAGCAGTGCAGAAATAGCTTGAGTGGGGCGTGCCAAACTGTCTGATGGCTTGTCTGATAATTTCAGGTGATTTTAGAAGATCTGCGAATTTGGAGAGATGGGGCTGAGACGTGGGCTGATTTCTGATGTCCACCGTTGGCACATTGCCAGGAAAAATTGTGTACTCAGTGAAGGTTGAAGAGTGTGCTGCTGTAGGGTGATACCTGTAGAGAGTCAAAGAGAAAGTTGATGCTGATAGCCGTTTTTCTATACTTGTAAATCACTTTGAAACATTGCTATACTTTTAAGTTTTGCAAAATCATATGTAATCTCTCGCAAGAGAGAAACCCCTTGTTTCGCCTAGGCTAGCAGGTCAGGGTTGGTCCCCCTGATAGTCTGGGTTTTCTTTATTGGAATAAAGGTTTTTTTCCTTAAAAAAAAAAAAAAAAAAACTGGCGAGGGAGAAGCCGACCCTCACTCTGGGAGTCACCGATACGAACGACCTGCCCTTAACAACCAGACGTCAGCTGCCTCGGTCGGCTACTTTTTCATCTTCACCTGGTACTGCCGCCATCCCCAGCCTAGCGAAGCGAGCCAAGGTGTCTGCTCCTGCAGAACCTGCTGCCGCGGCTCCTTTATCTTCCTGGGTGACCCCCCTCTAGAGCTCGCCTATTCTCCGCCAGGGCACAAGGTATCTCTTTCTCCGCCAACTTGTGAAGTCCCCTCATCCGGCTTCAGTTGGGGGCTTTCATTCCAGCGTCCTCTGCCTAGGCGGCCCCTCGACCCCGCTATCCCGCGGGATCTCTCTTATCGCATTCTCGCCAACCTCGGCTGGTTCGCCTCCTGCGAGCCGGGATGGTTCTTTAGGCGGGTCGGGCGGGCAGGCTGCCTCGGCCAATGCTGGAGGGGCTACTATCAGTTGGACCCTACACTTGGCCGGATCATCTCGAGCCTGTTGATGCAGTCTGACCCTGATTGTTGTTTTGGAGTTTGACACCGATTTAAGTTTGGTTGAGCGAATTTAGGTTAAGTCCTGGTCGGGGACTGGGCATGAAACCCCGGTGAGTGAAGCCGGGTCCTGGTGAGTGAAGCCAGGTGATGGAAATACCGGTGATTGAAGCCGGGTCCTGGTGAGTGAAGCCAGGTTTTGGAAATCCCGGTGAGTGAAGCCGGGTCCTGGTGAGTGAAGCCAGGTGATGGAAATCCCAGTGAGTGAAGCCGGGTCCTGATGAGTGAAGCCAGGTGATGGAAATCTCGGTGAGTGAAGCTGGGTCCTGGGGAGTGAAGCCAGGTGTTGGAAATCCCGGTGAGTGAAGCGGGGTCCTGGTGAGTGAAGCCAGGTGATGGAAATCCCGGTGAGTGAAGCCGGGTCCTGGTGAGTGAAGCCGGGTGATGGAAATCCTAGTGAGTGAAGCTAGGTTGAAATCCCAATGAGTGAAGCCGGGTCCCGGTGAGTGAAGCCGGGTGACCGAAATCCTTGTGAGTGAAGCTAGGTTGAAATCCCGGTGAGTGAAGCCGGGTCCCGGTGAGTGAAGCCGGGTGATCGAAACCCTGGTGAGTGAAGTCAGGTCCTAGCTTAGTGGGCTAGGTTGAAGTCCCGGTGAGTGAAGCTGGGAATGGAGTCATGGTCCGGGGGACCAGGATGAGTTAGAGAAGGCTAGGGAGGTCATTCTCTTGACTTAGAGTTGAAATGGGAGTCCCTGGATCGGTCTGGTGACCGATCAGGAAAGTTGGCACGGAGTTCCCTCGTGGATCAGTCTGGTGACCGATCCGAGATGACTGATCGGTCTAGTGACCGATCAGGAGGGTTGGACTGCGAAACTGGGAAATCACCCTGTAAAGGGGTGGATCGGTCTAGTAACCGATCCACGACTTGGGATCGGTCTGGTGATCGGTCCCAGAGAAGTCGCGATTTCTGATTAGGCGTTGGGGACCGATCAGGATGGAGCCTGATCGGTCTGAACCCAGCATGATCGGTCTAGTGACCGATCAGGAGTCACTCTGATCGGTCCGGTGACCGATCAGTAGCTGACAGCTTTAAGTCAAATGCACTGTCAGAAGTTTCTGATCGCGTCTGTTTTCACTGCCGATTCTCTGCTGCTTGCTGATTTCATTTGATATCGATTTGCTAAGCTTCTGTTGAAGTGTGCAGGTGACACAGGAGGATTCAAACACTCAAGGAGGGTCAATGGGAGTCTTTCCTTGGAGCAGGTTTGTTTGTTTCTTCTTCTCAGGTTTCAATGACAACTGAGGCATGGCTGGCGACTGACGGAGGCTTAGCTGGAGAGGGACTTCAGTGGACTGAGTGCTCATGAAGGTCAGTGGGTTCAGGCTGTGCTCAGGGGATGCTGATGGAGCCTGGCGATGAAGCAGGAGCTTAAGAGGAAGATGAGAAGCAGAGGAGGCAACAAGAAGAACGAACAGGAAAACAAGCAAGTGTGGCTGTGAGTTTCGTTGTTGATTGTTGAACTCCTTGTATAACTTCTCTCTTGAGCTTTCTTGCTACTGTCTTGTGAGAGGTTCCTCCTTAGTCTCGTGAACTTATCGTGTATCCTATTGAGACGCTTGTGGAGAGGTTTTTCCACCGAGAAGGAGGCTGCTGCTATCCGGTGTTCATCGGGGCTTGATCTGTCGACGATCAAGGGATTGCCCACCTTAAGGGCATGCCAAGGAGTAGGGGGCAAGTTATCCCCGAACCTTGTATATCGCGGTGTTAGCGTTTGTGTGGTTTGTCATTCCTTGTTTTGATTTTTTACTTTCATTTCTGTTTCTGCATTTTGTCTTCCGCTGCCTAACTCTTGAAGTGCAGAAAAGTATCAAAGAGAGCAAGTAGTTTGTGGTTGGCTACATTCACCCCCTTTAGCCATCCAAGTTCCAACAAGTGGTATCAGAGCTTGGGGCTCTGTTCAAGCGAATTAATAACCGAGAGCTTACAAGATGGCTGGAAGAGAAGGAATGAACACAAACCGACCTCCATTCTTCGACGATATCGATTTTTCATATTGGGGGTCAAGAATGGAGTTCTATTTGAAGACAAACATGAGCATGTGGTTTTCAGTGAAGGAGGGTTTCTCTCCTCCAAAGGATATTGAGGGAAAAGATCTTGACTTCTTGACGGACCCAAAATAGACTGTCACGAATGTGTGTCTCAAATTTAAATATGAATAATGCTGGAAACCCTTTTTACAATCAAAATATGAAAATGTAGTAAAGGGGCCACAGGTCGTATTTTTCCTCGGGACTAGTTGACGTTGTTTCGAATCGTGCTCGTGTTTATGTGTCGTTTGTGTTTTTGGGTTTCAAATAAGTAATTGGGTTTTGGGTTGTTCGCAATTCAGAAATGAAAGTGCAAGGTTAAGAAAAAAATTTCAACTAAATGCACTTAACAAGTGATGGCAACTAAGAAATTCAACCAAGAGAAAACCTACTCAAACAAGGTGGCTAAATCGAAATTAAAAGGGAACACAATGATTATTAAATGCAATCTTGATGCTAAACAATGAATAAGTGCAGTGATGGCAAATTTTGAAAACAAACAAGCTTAACACAATTAATAGCATGCGAAATTTAGAAATCAAACAAACAATTCAACTCAACTAGCTATAATGTTTTTGGAAGCCAAACACTGCCAACAAAATTCAGAAATGGATGAACGCAAACTTATTGATTTCAAACACAATCATATTCCTCAAAAACAGGTTAAATTTCGATGCAAATAGGTCCAAAACAGTTGGCACGCAAGCTGAAATTCTTTGTGCCAAAAACTAACACCAAATTTACGAAATCAATAAACCTTCAACTCAAATTTTTAAGCTGATTGGTTCAATTGGGAAACAAGGGTATTAGGAAAGAACTAAGCAAGACTAAGTAAAGGAATTGATGAGCTGAATTCAGAACTTGAGGAACACACAAATGCAGAAATGGGATATGCAGAAATTCGGAATTAATGTGCAAACATTCAGCAAATGATTTGGGCGCAAAACACAAACAAACTAAGATTGATACACTGATCGAAAAGCCAAAAAAACTAAGCTGAAAAATCTAATGTTTACCTAGCAAGAATTCAGAAAACCGCAGCTGGAAATTGCAGAACAGAATGAGTTTTGCATAAATAAAATGGCACGCAACTATGTAGTTGGCACGCCACAATTGGATTGCAAAGAACTACAATTAAGTGCTATGTTAACTAAGCACACTATCTATCTAATGCTAGAGCAGAAATTAACAACTAAAAAGCTCAGAAACAATTAAGAAAACAGGCAATCTGAAACAAATTCAGAAACTGAATGACAATGCAGAAATTGAATGGCACGCAAGCTGAAATTGGAACTCAAGCAATTAACAGAGAAATGAACTTAAATTAAGTTCGATTGATCACTAAGCCAGCTCCTAAACTACTTAACGTGAAGATTTAAAACCTAATTAAGCTACACAATTCAGAAACAAATCTTAAACAGCTGATACAAGAAATTGCAGAAACAGAACAGATTGCGGCAGAAATTAAACTACAGCAAAAACTGAATTGTAATCTAATTAAACTACTCCTCGATCCCTTCCCGAGCTCAAAATCTTCTTGGTCGTCAAGCAAGAGCTGGCTTCGAACCCCTAGGCTCAGCAAATCAGTGGAAAACAGCTTCAATCCATCAATTCTGCTCAAACTGCTTCAGCTGGGAGAATTCCGATCCGAACTCTTCAATCTCAGTTTGTTGAGCTGCGATTTAGATTTGGAGAAGACCTGAGCTCACCTGAGAACCCCTACAAGTGGCTCAGATTGTCTGAAAAGGATTATGGCTGAGATTTCAGTGCTCGGACCACAGATGATGCCGAAACCCTCAAACACCTCTGTCCGGATGAAATTTGAGATGAATTCTCGATCGAAACTGCCTTCCAAGGATTCAGATGATGATCTAAGGATGAAATTGAGGTGGTCACGCCTTCTTGGATGAAGAACTTGAAGAAACTGCGAAGAACAAACGAAAACGATGAAGAACGGCGAAGACGCGACCACGCTGAAGGCTGGGAAAATTTCCTTAAGTACATAAGAATGGACAGCCCAGATTGATCGAAGGAGATCCAATGGCTGATCTTGCTCTGATTTAATCCAAACTTTGATGATGATGATCTGGGGTCAGGATCTGCCTCGTGGTAGCTCGGATCCTCCAGATGTGCAACAGATGGTCCAGATCAACCTAATCTTTGAATGGACGATCTAGAGCCCTCCGAGCTTGATCCAACGGTTGATTGAGCTCTGATTGGGATGAAACCTTCAGATCTTGATCATAATGCTTGATCAACCCTAACCCTAGCTCGGATTGCTTCAGATGGTCCCGGATGGCTCAGATCTAGCCGCTTTTGAATCGGAGGCCCAGATTAATCCAAAACTTGATAACTCGATCTGGGTCCACTTCCGACTCAAGTTTGACCCAGTATACCCTAGGTCCATGAACCTTTCATGCCTACAAAAATAGATCAAAAATTTAGTGGCCAAATAATCCAAATATGTGTAAATTTGCAATTAAGTCCAAAATAAAGGTAATTCTAAAACCTAGGGTAAAATCACAATTAAGCAAGTAAAACATGGGTCAAACATGGATTTTAGCAACTAAAATAATCAATAAAATGGTACTTATCAACTCCCCCACACTTAAGCTTGAGCGTCTCGCGAAACTAAGTATGTATCCCTTAGGCTTTCTTAAGCATAATTAGAAGCAAATGAAAAGAAATTACCTAAGGTTGTCAATTCTCAAAAATCTAAGCTCTATGGATTAGTATCTTGTCCTTAAATCAACAACTTAGCCTTTTCATCCATCATGATTCATTGAGATGAATTTAACTCACTAGCCTTTCATGGGAAGTTTTGGTGGCTCTCTCCTTAAGTTCTAAGTTGATGATGGAAGTGGAGCTCACTCAATCACACATGCTTCTTGCACTACCATAGGCTTGCTTGTTATCTAATCTCCACCATTATTCGTGATTAGGATCAACATCTATAAAAACAAATGAAAACATAGAAAATGGTAAGAAATAGAGTAAAAATCAAGAAAATGGAAATATTGATAAAGTGGAAGACTTGAGTGCTCAAGGATGTTTCCAAGGTGCTTTGCCCCTCTTGTCAGTCCTCTAATGATATCAAAAGTGTGGTGAAGTCAAATTTAAGTAATTGCCTTTGATTTGGATGAAAAACCCTTCCTTAACCTCATTGTGCCAACTTCCACCTTGCGTGCCAACTTTGTTTCTTTCTTCTCTTTTCTGATTTTTTTTCTTCTTTTATCCTTTAGCAAGGTCAGAAATGATATGAAATAAAACTTGGACTCGGATGAGAAAAACTAGTCAATTGGTTCACTTGCTTCACGGTGCCAAGCTTCCTTTGTGTCCCATTTTGCTTTTTTTTTCAAACTATGTTCTGTTTCATTTTTTTTCCTGCAATTAGTCTTAGCTGGAGCATATCAGATCTTGCAACACTCTTATTCATTCATATCAGTTGGCATCTAGAAGTTGTTGAGCACTTAAAGTGTTCCACTCGAAAATTCTGCTCAACAAGTTGAATTTTAGCCAACTTCATTCCATTTCCTGCTCTTCTTTATGTTCTGATTTCATCCACTTGCCTTCACTAAAATTTTCTCCCCAAGAAGTTGAATTCAGCTAAAAACATTCGGCCAATTCTGTTCAACTTCAGCTATGCCTTGCTGATTTAAGAAAACAAAAATTCAGTTTGGATTGATACAAAACTGTGCCAAGACTGCATTCCATCTGATTTCTCCTCTTTTCTACTGTTTTCTCAGCTTGCATTCTCAGTTTTAATGCTCTCCATAATCTCTGATAGCTGTCGGGTGGTTTTGATTAATTCTGCTCAGCAATCCTTTGCAAATTCCATTCAATTTCAGCTCAAATCAGTCAATCTATCTTCATTTACTAATCTGCACACAGAATTTCTTTTTTTTTCTCTGTTTTTGGCACAACTTTCTTCATTGATTCAGATGTATACACTTCAATTGTGTTTAGCTACGCTTCCTTATCAGAACTAGCTTTCAATCACACTGCCGTGAGCATTCAAATGGACTGATCAGCACATTTGGCACAAAGAAATGGCAACTCCAAGTACTCATTGCAGATTTTCTTCTTCTTTGTTCTTTACTGAATTTTTTTTTCTTTAGGCCAGCTGCTTGTTCAGTCCTTATGTGCTCAAATTCCTATCAGATATCAACTTCAATTCAACCCTTGCCGTGAGCTTTAAATGAATAGCTACTCTCTTTGGCACAAACATTTCAGAATTTTCTTTTTCTTCTTGCATGCTTTTGTTCCACTCTTAAATTCTCTACAGCTGCAGTTCATTTTCTAGCGAAGTGTGGCTGATTCTTTCCAAAGTCAGCTTATTCCAAATTTCTCCAAAGTACCACAAATTTTTCTTTTTGCAGATTTCTTCATTTGTGCCATTTTTTCTCATTGCAGATTTTTCTTTTTCAGCCGAATTCCCTTGACACATGCTTGATCTTCAATGATGGTCAAGAATCTTCAATATTTTCAATCTTACCACTTCTTCTTGCTCATTTTGACACCAAACTCAACTCACTTGGCAAATTTTTTTTTTCTTTTCGAATGAAGTGCTCCTTGATAAAAATTCTTCCAAATCACTAGTCACTCCCCCACACTTAATCTTTGTCCGTCTCGGGCAAAATAGCATTAAGAAACATCCAAACAACAAGTCCATAGAAAAATTGGGGTTAAGAGTAGGAATAAGGAAAGAAAATAGAATAGACATGATTATTGCAAAAATTGATATGAAAGGAAACAAATGATTATCTATAGATGTGATCCAATCATTGAAATATGACTTAGAAAGAACCTAAGCAAGTTCTAGAGTACAATGACACGTGTGTATCACAAAAATAAGGCTAATTCTCACTAGGCAAAAAGAATTCATCTCAAATCCTCAATTAAGAATCTAAAGCAAAGTAGTACTCAAGCATCCAAGATTTTATCCATTAACTCAAACCCTAAGTTTTGACAACCAAATTTAATTTATTTTTAAAAGACTCTAAAATGCTATGGAAATAACCTAGAGGGATACATTTATTCCTAGGCATGCAAGAAAAATTGCTAAAAGAAAAGACATGGTATTTACAATGACTTTTATTCATGTTACTCTACTCACGTATTTATTAGCAAGAACTCATTTTAAAAGTGAAAACATGCAACAACGGAAAAGGCAAAAAAAATCAAAGTCCCTTTTATCTCTGGCGGTCGGAGTCTGTCAAGAAATACCCTCCATCGTGGTAGTGGAGGGGTCTGGGTGTGCAAAAGAGCTTCTTTCATTTGTTCAACTTTACTATGCATCGCTCCCCCACACTTGGACTTTACAGCAACCTGTTCAGGTGGACGAAGGTTATTTAAATACAAGACCCATTTAAGAGGTAGAGTGTTTTGAATTAAAGTAAAATCATCTCCTTCCTCTTTATTCTTTTTGGAACACCCTCCAGGAGGTTTGAGCCTGTTCAGATGAAGCTCCCACTCCAGAAGTCTTCTGGACCCTACAAAACCATGTAATACCCCTCTCAAGCGTGCAGGGTAAGAAAGAAATGAAATAATATCAGTCTTTGCATAAAATGTATCCAAAAATACATCACATCCAATAAAATCAATTTTAGGCAACTCAAAGAATTTTTCACAATGAATATCTACCCAAGATGCATCAAGAAACTTATCATAATCAATGAAATCTATTTGGGACATTTCAATGGAATTTTCACAATTATTTCCCACACTTAACAAATCAAGAAATGTATCGCAGCCAATAAAATCCACTTTTGGAACCTCTAGTGATGTTTCAAAAAAATAAAAGAAATACTTACCTAATCGCGCTGAAAAATACCTGGAGGTTTTACAAGAATAGATGTATCCATAGCTTCCTCCTGGTCAAGTATAGGTTCCATATCGGGTTCAAGTTCTAGTAGGCACTCAACTGGAATAAGTGATCCTTGGGGCTCTGGGCAATCCCCTACACCTAGAAAAACCTTTCCAGCTGGAAATACATCTGAAAAATCTTCTGAAAAATCCTCAGTCTCAGCAGTAATTACTCTCTCAGCCTCCTCTGAATACATAGCTCCTCTAGAAAAATCGGGTAAAAATCCCTCAGCCTCTAACTCTGTCTGCTCCAACTCCTCAAGAATATCCATGCTCCTGATGGAGTGATCCTCTCTCGGATGCTTCATAGCATCGAAAAGGCTAAACTGAACCACCGTGTCTCCGATCTCCATGGAAAGTGTACCGGCATATACATCAATTTTGGTTCTAGCAGTCTTCAGAAATGGTCTTCCTAAAATAAGCGGAGAACGGTGTGCAAGATAATCTCCCTCCATATCCAAGATATAAAAATCTGCAGGAAATATTAGCTCCTTTACCTTCACCAAAACATCTTCAATCATACCTGCTGGGTGGGTCTGGCTCCTGTCTGCTAGCTGTATCACCACACCAGTGGGCTGTAAAGGGCCTATGCCAAGCATCTGGAAGACTGACCTGGGCATCACATTAATTGAAGCTCCTAAATCAAGCATGGCATCGTGGAATGTGGTGCTCCCTATCTCACAAGATACAGTAAACATCCCAGGGTCTTCACATTTCTGAGGTATGGCATGGATGAGCGATGAAACATTCTTCCCCAGGCTGACCAACTCATTTTCCTTAAGCTTTTTCTTATGAACACAAAGATCTTTCAAAAATTTGGCATACTTAGGAATCTGCTTTATCATAGTCAGCAAAGGTACATTAATCTCTACTTTACTGAAAAGTTTTACCAGTTCATTGTACTCCTTGGTCTTCTCCTCCTCCACTTGTCTTTTGGCTTGTGTTCTCCGCTGTGGAAAGGGTAGAGGAACCCTAATTTCATCTTCTTTGGCCGGAAGTGGAGAGGCTGAAATTTTAGTGGCTGTCCCTTGCGAAGTGGCTGCTGTACCTTGTATCTCGGCACTGATTTCTTCTCCGTTTTCCACCAAAATTGGAGGGTTACTTGAGGAAGGAGTCGGGCACGGGCTAGGGTGAAATCAGCTGAATTTGAAGTCATTTCATGGCTGTTTTGGACTGGAATTGAAGTTGCTGTCCGATTTTCTGAAATTTCAGCTCTTGGACCATTTGGAGATGAAGTAACCTTCCCACTCCTCAAATAAATAGCACTCACGTTTCCTTTAGGATTAGGAACAGTTTGGGAAGGGAGTTGACTTGATCCTTGAGCTTGATTTTGATTAATCCCGCTAGCCAATTGACCTATTTGCCTCTCAATGTTGTGATTATGTTGTTGTTGTTGTTGGAACATTTGTTGAAACATTTCCATCATTTGTTGTTGCTGAGCATTTCCTCCACTTGAGCCCCCATAGCCTCCTTGGTTAGCATATTGCCTTGACTGATTTTGAAAGGATGAAGTAGGCTGAAATTGTGGAACATAGGGCTGTTGGGGCTGATAGGAGGGTGGAATTGCTTGGAAACCTTGCTGGGAGTTGTAGCCTTGAAAGTTCTGATTTTGAAATGGAAAATTCGATGATGAAGACTGAAAATTCTGATTTTGAAACCCTTGATTGTAGGGCTGGAAATTCTGATTATAGGGCTGCGAAGGCTGGAAATTTTGTTAGTTTTGAGGTTGGAAAGTTGGAAATGATTGAAAACCTTGTTGCCCTTGCTGATATGGCTGGAATTGAGGCTGCGGTTGCTGAAATAGGAGCTGAGTTTGCCGAAATGTATGCTGAAAATTCGGATTCGAAGGCTGAAATTGCTGTGGCTGCTGGAATTGTGGCTGTGCTTGCTAGAAATTCTGTGGAGGCTGCTGCAATTGCTGTGTTTGAGGGTCTTGTTGGTAGAAAGAGTTCCCATATTTAAGATTTGGGTGATCCCTCGAACCGGGGTTGTAAGTAGAGGAATAAGGATTATTTCTTGCTTGAAATTGTCCTCTTACCAATGTTGCTACTGTCTCGTCTTGTTGGAGGGTGGGACATGAATCTGAAGTGTGCTCTTGGCTAGAGCAAATGTTGCAGACCCTCATGACTTGGTTAATTTGTGGAGTTGCTGAAAGATTGGAATTTTGAATTGCGTTATTAACAGACAATTGCTTCATCACTGCTATGAACTCCACCATTGCATCCTTCATTTCTTTCTGTTCATTTGAAATCATCTGGACTTCATTAACTCCTCTAGTGGTCAGTGCTCTGCTCCCAAATTGTTGTGAATTCTCAGCCATATTTGAAATGAGTTCCCTAGTTTGAATTGGCGTTTTGTTCACTAGGGCTCCTCCAGCTGCAGCATCTATCATAATCCTGTCCATATGCAGCAATCCCTCATAAAAGTACTGAATCAAAAGTTGCTCGCTGATCTGATGCTGGGGGCAACTTGAACATAATTTGTTAAACCTTTCCCAGTAATCATAAAGTGTCTCCCCCACTACTTGCTGAATACCACAGATGCTTTTTCTGATTATTGCTGTTCTGGAGGCTGGGAAGTATTTTTCCAAAAATGCTTTCTTTATGGAGATCCAACTAGACACATGCCCCGTGGGTAGATAATAAAACCAGTCTTTTGCTGCTCCTGTCAGTGTGAAGGGAAAAGCTCTCAGCTTGATATCTTCTTCAGAAATGCCCTGAGGCTTCATAGTAGAGCATACAACATGAATTCGTGCAGATGTCTATTTGGATCCTCTCCAGATAATCCTGAAATTGGGCAGCAAATTGATGAGTCCAGATCTGAGCTCAAAATCTCCGCCAGCTCTGGATAAGCAATGCTGGAGTACTGAAAGAAGCATTGGTGCTGCGAGTTCCTTCATGGTCTTCTGGTGGTCTGCCATGATACTGCCTGAGGGAGTGAAAATAGTCTGAATAGGAGGGATGTCTGTAGTCTCAGAAGGAATGCCCTGGCTCCTCCTGGCTCTGAAAGTCCTCTCAATCTCAAGGTCGAATTCTTCAAGATCACCACCTGTAGACCTGGTCATAAAACCAAAACAAATTGCAGTAAAAGTAGATAAAGATGAAACAAATAAAATCAGATCACCAGATATAACAATAAGCACAAAAGTAAATCAAGAAAGATATGAAATAAGTGCACAAGCAAAAATCAAACAAATCAACTAGTAGTTCCCCGGCAACGGCGCCAAAAATTTAACGGACCCAAAATAGACTGTCACGAATGTGGGTCTCAAATTTAAATATGAATAATGCTGGAAACCCTTTTTACAATCAAAATATGAAAATGTAGTAAAGGAGCCACAGGTCGTATTTTTCCTCGGGACTAGTTGACGTTGTTTCGAGTCGTGCTCGTGTTTATGTGTCGTTTGTGTTTTTGGAGTTTCAAATAAGTAATTGGGTTTTGGGTTGTTCGCAATTCAGAAATGAAAGTGCAAGGTTAAGAAAAAAATTTCAACTAAATGCACTAACAAGTGATGGCAACTAAGAAATTCAACCAAGAGAAAACCTACTCAAACAAGGTGGCTAAATCGAAATTAAAAGGGAACACAATGATTATTACATGCAATCTTGATGCTAAACAATGAATAAGTGCAGTGATGGTAAATTTTGGAAACAAACAAGCTTAACACAATTAATAGCATGCGAAATTTAGAAATCAAACAAACAATTCAACTCAACTAGCTATAATGTTTTTGGAAGCCAAACACTGCCAACAAAAATTCAGAAATGGATGAACGCAAACTTATTGATTTCAAACACAATCATATTCCTCAAAAACAGGTTAAATTTCGATGCAAATAGATCCAAAACAGTTGGCACGCAAGCTGAAATTCTTTGTGCCAAAAACTAACACCAAATTTACGAAATCAGTAAACCTTCAACTCAAATTTTTAAGCTGATTGGTTCAATTGGGAAACAAGGGTATTAGGAAAGAACTAAGCAAGACTAAGTAAAGGAATTGATGAGCTGAATTCAGAACTTGAGGAACACACAAATGCAGAAATGGGATATGCAGAAATTCGGAATTAATGTGCAAACATTCAACAAATGATTTGGGCGCAAAACACAAACAAACTAAGATTGATACACTGATCGAAAAGCCAGAAAAACTAAGCTGAAAAATCTAATGTTTACCTAGCAAGAATTTAGAAAACCGCAACTGGAAATTGCAGAACAGAATGAGTTTTGCAGAAATAAAATGGCACGCAGCTATGTAGTTGGCACGCCACAATTGGATTGCAAAGAACTACAATTAAGTGCTATGTTAACTAAGCACACTATCTATCTAATGCTAGAGCAGAAATTAACAACTAAAAAGCTCAGAAACAATTAAGAAAACAGGCAATCTGAAACAAATTCAGAAACTGAATGACAATGCAGAAATTGAATGGCACGCAAGCTGAAATTGGAACTCAAGCAATTAACAGAGATATGAACTTAAATTAAGTTCGATTGATCACTAAGCCAGCTCCTAAACTACTTAACGTGAAGATTTAAAACCTAATTAAGCTACACAATTCAGAAACAAATCTTAAACAGCTGATACAAGAAATTGCAGAAACAGGACAGATTGCGGCAGAAATTAAACTACTGCAATAACTGAATTGTAAACTAATTAAACTACTCCTCGATCCCTTCCCGAGCTCAAAATCTTCTTGGTCGTCAAGCAAGAGCCGGCTTCGAACCCCTAGGCTCTGCAAATCAGTGGAAAACAGCTTCAATCCATCAATTCTGCTCAAACTGCTTTAGCTGGGAGAATTCCGATCCGAACTCTTCAATCTCAGTTTGTTGAGCTGAGATTTTGATTTGGAGAAGACCTGAGCTCACCTGAGAACCCCTACAAGTGGCTCAGATTGTCGGAAAAGGATTATGGCTGAGATTTCAGTGCTCGGACCACAGATGATGCCGAAACCCTCAAACACCTCTGTCCGGATGAAATTTGAGATGAATTCTCGATCGAAACTGCCCTCCAAGGATTCAGATGATGATCTAAGGATGAAATCGAGGTGGTCACGCCTTCTTGGATGAAGAACTGCGAAGAACAAAAACGAAAACGATGAAGACGGCGAAGATGCGACGAGGCTGAGGAGCTGGGAAAATTTCCTTAAGTACATAAGAATGGACGACCCAGATTGATCGGAGGAGATCCAACGGCTGATCTTGCTCTGATTTGAGGCAAACTTTAATGATGATGATCAGGGGTCAGGATCTGCCTCGTGGTAGCTCGGATCCTCCAGATTTGCAACGGATGGTCCAGATCACCCTAATCTTTGAATGGACGATCTAGAGCCCTCCGAGCTTGATCCAACGGTTGAATGCGCTCTGATTGGGATGAAACTTTCAGATCTTGATCAGAGTGCTTGATCAACCCTAACCCTAGCTCGGATTGCTTCAGATGGTCCCGGATGGCTCAGATCTAGCCACTTTTGAATCGGACGGCCCAGATTTAATCCTAATCTTGATAACTCGATCCGGGTCACTTCCGACTCAAGTTTGACCCAATATGCCCTAGGTCCATGAACCCTTCATGCCTACAAAAATTAGATCAAAAATTAGTGGCCAAATAATCCAAATATGTGTAAATTTGCAATTAAGTCCAAAATAAATGGAAGTTCTAAAACCTAGGGTAAATTCACCATTAAGCAAGTAAAACATGGGTCAAACATGGATTTTAGCAACTAAAATAATCAATAAAATGGTACTTATCACTTCTCCATGTGGTCGGTTGAGCAAGTTAAAAAGGGGGAAGTCAATGCCAAAGCTATTGTCACCTTGCAATGTGGGATGACCAAGGATCAGTTGGTCAAGGTGGGTCCTTTCATAAGTGCTAAAGATCTTTGGAATAAGATTATTGAGCTCCATGAAGGAACTCATGAAACCTGGACAGCCAAGAAGGACCTCCTTCTCAACCAACTTCAAAGTCTCACCATGGGAGAAAATGAAACGGTAAGTAAACTCCATGGATGGTTCAAAGAAGTCTTGAATGGTCTACACTCCATAAATGAAAAGGTAGAAAACCGAGACATTGTGAGGTATGTGCTCAAAGCTTTTCCTAGGAACGCCTTGTGGTCATCCATGGTGGATGCTTATAAGGTTTCCAAGGACTTATTGATAGCCCCAGATATACTAGATTAAATTGTCACGAAAGTTGGGACCATCAGATTTAATAAATGAATGAATGAATTGCTGGAAACCCTTTTACAATCAAAAGTATGAAAATGTAATATAGGGGTCACAGGTCGTATTTTTCTCGGGGCTAGTTGACGTTGTTTGATTCGCGCTTGTATTTAGGTGTCGTTATTGTTGGTGGGTTTCAAATAAGAATGGGTTTGGTTTCAAATAAAATGTAAACGTGAGCACCAAGACAAGGGAGAAACTTAACCAAGCAATTGTAAATCAAGTAATGACAATTCATGGACTCAACCAATAAGAAACTTAATCAAGCAAGGCACTTAGCCGAATTCAATGAGTGATTCTGAACTTAAATGCATGTAAACGACAAATTGCTTTTAACTCCAAGGAGTACCATTCAACCGAAATTTTATCTTGACACACAATGCAACCATAAAACAAACTAGATATGCAAATTGAGATGCTTATGTGCCAAAATTGAGATTACGATTCAGAGATAAATCACATGCACATGAAATTGATTTCAACACAATCATACACCAAGAAAACACAATTCGGATGCAAAACAGTGCCCCAAAATAGCTTGGCAAGCAATGGAACCCTTTGTGCCAAAACTTGAAACTTTTATGCCAAAAACTACTTCCAACAGTTTCAGCAGTGAAAACTACCCATCAAACTTGGAAAGAGCAGCTGTATATGCAGGGAAATGCAGGATTAATTGTAAGATTCAGACTCCAAATGACCGGGTAAAACAAAAACATTGACAAAATTTATAATTGCTAACTGCAGAAATGAAATTCTGCATTTCAGCTATAAAATCGATACACACCAGCTGATGAAGAACAAGGGAATATAAAGCAAACAAATAGGATGCAAGCAAGCTATTGAATGCAGAATTAAAAGTTCAGTTATCAACTTATCTGCCAAAACAGGTCGACTGCAGAAATTGAGAGCATGAAATCAGACATGGAGTTCAGAAATTGGAAACTGGCGTGCAGCAATTCAGAAACTAAGTGGATGCTAAAACTCAAACAAACGACTGAAATCAATTCTCCAATCTATTGCCCACATGAGATTCCTAAGAACTCAATTTCAATTGATGCAATTGCAGGAACTGAGGCTGAAACACCACTGAACTGCCGAATGTGCAGAAACTGATGTAGGATGGACACAAATGCAGATTCTGATGCATTATTGCAGCGCTAAATTAAATTCCAATTTAGCAATCCAACAAGTTGAATTCAATGTACTAATCTACCATTCAGACACGCTTAAAATTGGCTAATCATTACTGGATACAAATTCAGAAAAGCTAACTAAAACTTGCTGAAATTACTGATACGCAGGAACAGAAAATTGATACGCAAGCAAATCAACAGGAAGTAAATTGAAATTAAAAGCGATTATCCACTAAACAAGTTCCTAACTACTTAACGTGCAGAAACCAAACCTAATTTAAGCAAAACAATTGCATTAAACGAAGTTAACGAAGAAACCAAGAGAAACGAAATTACAGCTAATGAAACAGAAATGAGAATTCAGAATCGAAATTACAGCTACAAAAATAGGGAAATTAGCTAGATAAACTACAAAAATAGGGAAATGGCTCAGATCTAGCCGCTCTTGAATCGGACGGCACGGATTAATTGTAAGCTTGATAATTCGATCCGGTTCACATCCGACTCAAGTTTGACCCAGTATGCCCTAGGTCCAGGATCCTTTCATGCCTACAAAAATATATCAGAAAATTAGTGGCCAAATAATCCAAAAATGTATAAATTTGCAATTAAGTCCAAAATAAGAGGAAATCCTAAAACCTAGGGTAAAATCACAATTAAGCAATAAAAACATAGGTCAAACATGGATTTTAACACTTAAAATAATCAACAAAATGGTATCTATCACTTATCTTTGTTAAGTTAGAGGATTTATTTTGTGAGATGGAGCTACACGAGATCTCTAACACAAGCCCAAAAGAGAAAGGGTTTGCTTGCATGGCAGGTAACAAAGGAAAGGAGAAGAAGGAAGATGGGTGGAGGAGAAGAACTCCCATCATTTTGCTTTCATGGCAGTAGAGAATTCAAGTGAAGGAAGCAGTGATGAATCAAGTGACTCCTCAACCCCGCCTTCATCATCTTCGGATGATGAAGAGGTAATCTCTCCTGAGTTAGATAAGTGCTATCGAACCATCGCATGTCTAACTAAAATGCTTAAAAAATCTAAGGCCAAAGTTAAATCTTTGAAACTGGAAGTAGAACATTTAAAAACCTCAAAGGATGAGGTAATTGATGGCTTGCATGTTAAGACCCTTGAGAATGATAACAAAGACTTAAAGAGCGAAGTTGAAAATCTCAAGAATGTTCTTGAGAAATTCTCATCTAGCTCCAAAACCCTAGACATGATACTAAACTCCCAAAGGGCGGTTTATAACAAGGCTGGTATGGGTTACCGACCTAAAGAACCAACCTTTGTGTCATTAATGTTTAGAACACATTTTAGATCATCAAATGTTCCTAAGCTTAAAAAGAAAATGACTAAGGCATGGGTGCCTAAGTCCCTCATTGTTGATGCTTTAGGTCCCAAAATTTGGGTACCTAAAACTTCCATATTTCGAATTGTATAAGCATTATTTGAGGGGGAGCATCTATCAACATGGGAGGTTGATATTTGGTGCTCCAACCCCATGACCAAAGGAAAGAATTGTCATTCACATGGTTGGTTATGGAAAATTTGAATTAAATGCTTTGAGCTTCATTGTTTTAGTTCTTATAACAAGATGAGCCCTTGGCTAGTGATTTATGAAATCTCATTTGGGCAATAAGGAAACTTATCATGCAACGAATGATAGTATATCCATGCTTCAAAATAAATCTACAAGTTTTGGAAATCTGATATTAGTATCATATTTTGATTTGAGGAATGACTTTTGGTTAAGGGAAACCCTTTAGGACCAATGGGATTAAAACTAATTGTATTAGGGCTTGGGAATGGTTAAGAGGTGAAACAAACAAGTTACTGAAACATATCTGATTTCTGAAACTTTCGTTTCTAAAATCTGATCAGAACAAACAAGTTTTAGTAACCTTTTTGTGTCAAACTAGATCAGTCCACCGACCGATCAGGACTCACCCTGATCGGTCTGGTGACCGATCAGGGGTCTCTCTGATCGGACTAGTGACCGATCAGGGGTCTCTCTGATTAGACTGGTGACCAATCAGATCAATTCTGTCCAAAGAACTTCCAGATCGTTCCAAATTTATATCAGACCACTCCTCAGACCGATCCCCCTTCATCAATTTTGATGAAGTATCAATAGAACTGAGTAGTAGGAGGATGATTATGATACTTGGAACAAAACCTAATACCTTTTTGATACAAACCTATGCTGAAATTTTCAACTCCATAAGAAAAGATTTGTTGAGTCATAACTCTTGGTCTTAATGTCGTGTTTCAGAAATTTTTCTAAAATGACGAATATTAATGGAGTCTACACCTTTGTTTTGGAATACAAATTGTTAATGCAGTCTGATCAGGAATGTATCAGAGTTTTCGAATTTTTTTTGAAATCTGATCGCTCCCCAGATTAATCAGATATACTTCTGTATCACATAATCAACATACCTGATTGGTCACAGAGACCAATCAGGACTATGTTTCAGATACAGTGGCATTCCTTACTCGTCCTATGAAGCATATACGTATTTGTCTATGATATACTTCTGTATATGTCTTCACATGGAAGTCCAAGTGTTAATGCAGTCTGATCTTGTACAAATCAGAATTATAGAAATTTTTCTGAAAATTGATCGTTCATAGATAAATCAGAAATTTTTCTATATCGATCATCAGTCTGATGGAACTGCGATAATTGTTGTCATATGATGCATATACATTGTTGACATGATACATTTATGATATTAGTCTCTCATATGCAATTCCAAAATCATCCTTTGACCTACTTGTCATATGAAACATATACATGTTTGACCATGATATTATTTTGTATATGTCTTCATATGTAATTCAAAAATTATCCTTTGATTATTTTGGGTTTGGGGAGAGACCCGTGTTTGAGGGGGAGGTATGTTTAAACTTAATAACCATACCCTTTTCGATGTTTGACAAAGGGGGAGAAAATGGTTGATTAAGTTTAGGGTTATTGTAGGGGGAGGATTTTGATTCCCTTACGATAATTGAACTGCTTTCAATTGATCATTTAATGCCTAAACTTAAATCGGGTTGTCAATCAACAAAAAGGGGGAGATTGTTGATGCAGTCTGACCCTGATTGTTGTTTTGGAGTTTGACATCGATTTAAGTTTGGTTTAGCGAATTTGGGTTAAGTCCTGGTCGGGGACTAGGCATGAAACCTCGATGAGTGAAGCGGGGTCCTGGTGAGTGAAGCCAGGTGATGGAAATCCCGGTGAGTGAAGCCGGGTCCTGGTGAGTGAAGCCAGGTGATGGAAATCCCGGTGAGTGAAGCCGGGTCCTGATGAGTGAAGCCAGGTTTTGGAAATCCTGCTGAGTGAAGCCGGGTCCTGGTGAGTGAAGCCAGGTGATGGAAATCCCGGTGAGTGAAGCCGGGTCCTGGTGAGTGAAGTCAGGTGATGGAAATCCCAGTGAGTGAAGCCGGGTCCTAGTGAATGAAGCCAGGTGTTGGAAATCCCGGTGAGTGAAGCCGGGTCCTGGTGAGTGAAGTCAGGTGATGGAAATCTCGGTGAGTGAAGCCGGGTCCTGGTGAGTGAATCCAGGTGATGGAAATCCCGGTGAGTGGCTGGGTCCTGGCGAGTGAAGCCAGGTGATGGAAATCCCGGTGAGTGAAGCCGGGTCCTGGTGAGTGAAGCCTGACAGACCCAGATGATATATTAAATATTGTCACGAAATTGTGAGTCTATCGAATTTAAAATTTATAAATGAATGAAATGCTGGAAACCCTTTTACAATCAAAAGTATGAAAATGTAATATAGGGGCCACAGGTCGTATTTTTCTCGGGGCTAGTTGTCTAGTTTGATTCAGACTTGTGTTTATGTGTCGTTTGTGAATTTTTGGGTTTCGAATCAATTTTGGGTTTTGGGTTGCAAACATGAATTGAAACGGCAATGAAAAGGAAGGAACTTAGCTAGTAAGCTAAACAAGTTATGGCAATCAGTAACTTGACCAATAGACCAATTAATCCACTAAAACAAGTAATCAATTTGGGAAAATGAATCTGATTTCAAATTGCAAGACAACTGTTGAACACAAAACAACACAGCAGCCTAAAACAGTTCACTACAAATTCAATCCTTAGATTTGACTTGATACCAAGATGGATACAAACGTGTAAGAATGTAAAAACTAATGTGCCAAAGATTTGAAGTAGCTGCAACACTTGTAGCCGATTAATTCAGCTTGAAGGCTAGGCTAACAAGGAGAACAATTGCAGAATTCTATGAAGAAATTCCAACACTTGAAGACTGATAACAGCAGGTAAAAGTTTACTTCAAAGTCTCACAAGATCAGTTGAGATCAAATGCATAAACCTTTCTTGAAAAGAGATCCAACTAATTCCAATTGGTAATTAGAAGGTGGCTGATAATTCAGAAACGTTGCCATAACTTGACACACACCAAGCTGCTGAATTTCAGAATGCAGGGAGACAAATTCGGATGCAGAAATTGACACAGCAACCAAAATGAATTGCTCAAATTTGTTGTTCGTATGAAACTCAAAAGAGCTCATGTTCCATTGATTCAACTTCAGAGTTGCGACTAAAACTATAACCCTGCATGCGGTGAGACTGAAATTGATGAATTTCAGGCTGTGAGAATTCAGGATCTGATGCTGAATTTCAGCAACAGTTTGGAATGCAGAACAAGCAACAAACAAGCTGAAATTGATTCATAAATCTAATCTTTAGTAGAGGTTCAAGGGAGCTAATGAACTGATACAAATTTCAGTAACTACACACCAAAAATTTCAGAAATACAATGATACGCAGCCACTGAAAATTAATATGCAGATCAAAGGTGCAGAATTCAGAAATAGATGCAATGGTTTACCAAATAGGAACCTTTTGATGTGCTGTAATTGAAACTGAAAGAATACAATTGAAGAATGCAGCAATAACAGTAGGGAATGCAGAATAAGAGTTGATACTCAATCGGAAATTGGCACGCTGAGAAATTTAATCCCAACCGGCTGAACACAAGCGATTCAGAAACCAATCTAGTGCAGATGATAAAAACTAATTCGAATGCAGTTATTTGAGTGCAGAAATTGAAATGCAAAACTTAAACAAGCATGGACAGTAATGCAGTGACAAATCCAAAGGCTAAAGCTAGCACTTGCAACTTAACTTGAATCCCTAATCGAGAAGGCAGAAAAACTGAAAAGAAACTAAAGAATCCTTGATACAAATTCAGAATCTATAGCTAATAACACTTGCAGAAAATGAAATATGGCACGTAGCTGAACAATTTGATACGCAAGCTAAGGAAATGGCACGCAACAATTAAACAAGGAACCAAACTAAAGTTTAAACCGATAGATCACTAAACAAGCTGACTAACTACTTGATTTGGAAACTTGAATCCTAATTAAGCAGAAACCAATCAGAAAATGAAATTACAGCAGCTAAAACAGATTCAGAAACAGAAAATTTGATTGCAAAAACGAAATTACAACTAAAACAGGTAAATTAACTAAGAAAAACTAATCCTCAACTCTCCCTAAGCTCAAATACTTCTTGGTCGTCAAGCAAGAGTGAGCCTCGAACCCGCAAGCTCAGCAAATCAGTGGTAACAACCCCTGCGATTCAAAACCAGCTCAGATTGCTCAAATCTAAAATTTTCCATTCGAATTCTTCATTGCAGCTGCGTTTGCGTGAATTGGTGGGTGGATGATGATCAAAGCTACTCAGGGAACCCCTCTGGATAGCTCAGGTGGAAGGTAATAGAGCACAACCGATCCAAATGCATCAAATGGCAGAGTTGCGGAAACCTCTCAACATCCCTGTTTCTTGGGCAAATTGAGGTTGGAATTTCACCGAGAAGCTTTCCCACTGCCCTAGCACATGATCTAAAGGAGAAATCGAGGGGACGCACCTCCTTTGATGAAGAACTATCGAAGAAAATGCTAAGAACACACGAAGAAGATGAAGAACGGCGGAGACGCGACAAGGCTGGGCTGCGGCAATTTTTTGATTAAATAGTTATCAACGGACGACCCAGATTGATCGGAGGAGATCCAACGGCTGATCTTGCTCTGATTGGAGCCAAACTTTTATGATGATGATTTGGGGTCAGGATCTGCCTCGTGGTAGCTCGGATCCTCCAGATGTGCAACGGATGGTCCAGATCAACTCTATCTATGAATGGACGCTCTAGAGCCCTCCTTGCTTGATCCAACGGTTGATTGAGCTCTGATTGGAATGAAACCTTCATATCTTGATCATAGAGCTTGATCAACCCTAACCCTAGCTCGGATTGCTTCAGATCGTCCCGGATGGCTCAGATCTAGCCGCTCTTGAATCGGACGGCCCGGATTAATTGTAAGCTTGATAATTCGATCCGATTCACATTCGACTCAAGTTTGACCCAGTATGCCCTAGGTCCAGGATCCTTTCATGCCTACAAAAATATATCAGAAAATTAGTGGCCAAATAATCCAAAAATATGTAATTTTGCAATTAAGTCCAAAATAAGAGGAAATCCTAAAACCTAGGATAAAATCACAATTAAGCAATAAAAACATAGGTCAAACATGGATTTTAACAATTAAAATAATCAACAAAAATGGTACTTATCAAAGCCAGGTGATGGAAATCCTAGTGAGTGAAGCTAGGTTGAAATCCTGGTGAAGCCGGGTCCCAGTGAGTGAAGCCGGGTGACCGAAATACTAGTGGGTGAAGCTAGGTTGAAATCCCGGTGAGTGAAGCCGGGTGACCGAAATCCTAGTGGGTGAAGCTAGGTTGAAATCCCGGTGAGTGAAGCCGGGTCCCGGTGAGTGAAGTCGGGTGATCAAAACCCTGGTGAGTGAAGCCAGGTCCTAGCTTGGAGGGCTAGGTTGAAGTCCCGATGAGTGAAGCTGGGCATGGAGTCATGGTCGGGGGGACCAGGATGAGTCATAGAAGGCTAGGGAGGTCGTTCTCTTGACTTAGAGTTGAAATGGGAGTCCCTGGATCGGTCTGGTGACCGATCAGGGAAGTTGGCATGGAGTTCCCACGTGGATTGGTCTGGTGACCGATCCAGAGATGACTAATCGGTCTAGTGACCAATCAGGGAGCACACAGTGAGTTTGGGAGAACTCTACTGATCGGCTCCTGATCGGTCTGGTGACTGATCTGGGTTACTGTTCAGATCGTTCTGGTGAACAATCAAGTGTTGCGGGTTCCTCACTATGACCGATTAGGATGGAGCCTGATCAGTCTGGGCCTGTCCTGATCGATCTGGTGACCGATCAGGAGGGTTGGACTGCGAAACTGGGAAATCACCCTGTAAAGGGGTGGATCGGTCTGGTAACCGATCCACGACTTGGGATCGGTCTGGTGATCGGTCCCGGAGAAGTCGTGATATATGATTATACATTGGGGACCGATCAGGATGGAGCCTAATCGGTCTGAACCCAGCCTGATCGGTCTAGTGACCGATTAGGAGTCACTCTGATCGGTCCGATGACCGATCAGTAGCTGACAGTTTTAAGTCAAATGCACTGTCAGAAGTTTCTGATCGCGTTTGTTTTCACTGCCGATTCTCTGCTGCTTGCTGATTTCAATTGATATCGATTTGCTAAGCTTCTGTTGAAGTGTGCAGGTGACACAGGAGGATTCAAACACTCAAGGAGGGTCAATGGGAGTCTTTCCTTGGAGACGGTTCGTTTGTTTCTTCTTCTCAAGTTTCAACGGCAACTGAGGCATGGCTGGCGACTGACGGAGGCTCAGCTGGAGAGGCACTTTAGTGGACTGAGTGCTTAGGGAGGTCAGTGGGTTCAGGCTATGCTCAGGGGATGCTGATGGAGCCTGGTGATGAAGCAAGTGCTTAAGAGGAAGATGAGAAGCAAAGGAGGCAGCAAGAAGAACGAACAGGAAAACAAGCAAGTGTGGCTGTGGGTTTCGCTGTTGATTGTTGAGCTCCTTGTATAGCTTCTCTCTTGAGCTATCTTGCTACTGTCTTGTGAGAGGTTCCTCCTTAGTCTCTTGAACTTATCGTGTATCCTATTGAGACGCTTGTGGAGAGGTTTCTCCACCGAGAAGGAGGCTGCTGCTATCCGGTGTTCACCGGGGCTTGATCTGCCGACGATCAAGGGATCACCCACCTTAATGGCACGCCAAGGAGTAGGGGCAAGTTATCCCCGAACCTTATATATCGCGGTGTTAGCGTTTGTGTGGTTTGCCGTTCCTTGTTTTGATTTATGCTTTCATTTCTGTTTCTGCATTTTATCTTCCGCTGCCTAACTCTTGAAGTGCAGAAAAGTATCAAAGAGAGCAAGTAGTTTGTGGCTGGCTACATTCACCCCCCTCTCTAGCCATCCAAGTTCCAACAGAGCCGACCCTGCGATGGGATACTACTCTAGCTGCAAGTCCTTGCGCAAGCGATAGGCTCGGGCGATGCATCTGTGTGGTCCATTCGGCGAGCGTGGTTTGAATGGTTTATCCCCGGGATCCTGACCAGCGCGCTGACCCCTTCGTCTCGAGGGCTAGTCAGATTTGCATTTCTTTTTTTACTTATGCTTCTCTCTTTTGGATTCTAATGCTTCCTGTCTTTCTTGCAGGGCCTCGAGGAACTTGTAACACTCAAGGTCCAGCTTCAAGAGGCGCGCTACACCATCTCCACTTTCAAGGCCGACCTGAAGGCCAAAGAAGAGGAGTGAGCCGCCTGCATTGCCGAGCTTGGTAAACTTAGACAAAGACATGAAATCCAGTCGTCTGTGCTGAAGACGACTCAACGGCGTTTACAACGCCTCAAAGTGTATACCGATTCCCTGCGCTCGGACGAATCCCAGAAAGAAGCCCGCCGAGCACCGTGAACTAGGGTCGGTTGTTATGAAGGATGTTTTCTTTGTTGTCTTTCCATTGCATAGGGGTTACACCCCATTTTTGTACTAGACTTATCTTCATCAATGCCAACCTTTCGCCTTTCTCTGTTTTTGTACATATATTCGTGATGCTTAAGTGTTAGGGCTCTAGGCAGCATGGGTGTCCCGAGCGGGGGTACTACGACCCGACCCAACTTCATCGATTGAAACATGCGAGTGTACTCACTGAATATCAGCCCTTCTAGAGGGAATAATCCATACTTTGCGAATACCGGATCGAAGCACTTAAGCATAATAGCGGCTCGAGCGAAAATGAGTGATCTAGTGCTTGAAGAGCCCTTCAAAGTTAACTTAATGAAGTTGTCGACTCGGGCAATCTGCGGTGCTCTTGCTGAGCCGTGTGCCTCATAAAGCTCCACACTAGTGTCTCCCCTTCGGGTCACGCTCGAAGGACGACCAATTCAAGGAGATGTCCGGGAGATATTCCCGATTTAGGACTCGAGAGTTTCGCGCACTCGATCAAGCAAGACTCAGGGAGTGTGGGCTGCCATGCGTCCGACTGAGGGCCGATCTGAGGGATAGATGGGACGTTTGTGCACACGGTCGGGCAAGACTCAGGGAGCGTGGGACGTCATGTGTCCGCCTGAGAATCGATCCGTGGGATAGTAGCTCGTTCGGGAATGAGAGTCTGGACACTGATTCAGGCCGATTCTTAGGAGCGTGGGCCACCACGCGTCCGATCGGAGACTCTGAATCGAGTGGGGTGTGGAAGCTGGCCCACTTATAACTTGCTGGTGAGGCAAGAGTTTTGCGCACACGGATGGGCAAGACTCAGGGAGCGTGGGCCGCCACGCGTCCACCTGAGAGCCGATCCGCAGGATAGATGTAACTTTGGCGCACACGGTCGGGCAAGACTCAGGGATCATGGGCCGCCATGCGTCCGACTGAGAACCGATCCGCGGGATAGATGGGAGCGGATCCCGGTTATAACTCGTGCAGAGAAGAGAGTCTAGACACTGGTTCAGGCCGATTCTCAGTAGCGTGGGCCACCACGCGTCCGATCGGAGACACTGAATCGAGTGGGGTGTGGAAGCTGGTACACTTATAACTTGCTGGCGAGGCAAGAGTTTTGCGCACACGGTCGGGCAAGACTCAGGGAGCGTGGGCCGCCACGCGTCCGCCTTAGAGCCGATCCGCGGGATAGATGTAACTTTGGCGCACACGGTCGGGCAAGACTCAGGGAGCGTGGGCCGCCACACGTCTGACTGAGAACCGATCCGCAGGATAGATGTAACTTTGGCGCACACGGTCGGGCAAGATCCAGGGAGCATGGGCTGCCACGCGTCCGATTGAGAACCGATCCGCGGGATAGATGGGAGCGGATCCCGGTTATAACTCGTGCAGAGAGGAGAGTTTGGACACTAGTTCAGGCCGATTCTCAGGAGCGTGGGCCACCATGCGCCCGATCGAAGACACTGAACCGAGTGGGGCGTGGAAGCTGGTCCACTATAACTTGCTGGCGAGGCAAGAGTTTTACGCACACGGTCGGGCAAGACTCAGGGAGTGTGGGCCGCCACGCGCCCGCCTGAGAGCCGATCCGTGGGATAGATGTAACTTTGGCGCACACGGTCGGGCAAGACTCAGGGAGCGTGGGCCGCCACGCGCCCGACTGAGAACCGATCCGCGAGATAGATGTAACTTTGGCACACACGGTCGGGCAAGACTCAGGGAGCATGGGCTGCCACGCGTCCGACCGAGAACTGATCCACGGGATAGATGGGAGCAGATCTCGGTTATAACTTGTGCAGAGACTAGAGTCTGGACACTGGTTCAGGCCGATTCTCAGGAGCGTGGGCTGCCTCGCGTCCGATCGGAGACACTGAACCGAGTGGGGCGTGGAAGCTGGTCCACTTATAACTTGCTGGCGAGGCAAGAGTTTTGCACACACGGTCGGGCAAGACTCAGGGAGCGTGGGTCGCCACGTGTCCGCCTGAGAGCCGATCCGTGGGATAATAGCTCGCTCGGAGACGAGAATCCGGAATACCTGCAAGTGGGGTGAAGACTATGTTTTTCCACTATCATGAGTGTTTTACATTTACATTACGACTTCTCATTCGGCAGCTCGGTATGGCTGAAGGTGAATCACACTCCAGGGTCAATCCAGCCTTTTTCCTTTCTCATTCTCTAAGTAATAAGCCCCCGAGGTGAGCTTCTGAATAACTTTGAAGGGTCCTCCCCACTGCGGCTCAAGCTTGCTTACGTCTCCGATGGGCTTGATTCTCTTCCAGACTAGGTCCCCACTTGGAATGCCCTTGGCAGTACCTTCCGATCATACTTCTGTATCATCTTCTGCCGATACGCGAACATCCGAGCAGCTGCTTTGTCTCAGATTTCGTCGACCAGGTCCAGCTCCAGTCGCCTCCTTTCCGAGTTATCCTTGTCATAGGCCACACGCCGATCTGGCTCACATCCGACCTCGACCGGAATCACCACTTCACTCCTGTAGACTAGCTGGAATGGTGTGCACCCCGTGGTTTCTTTGTGTGTAGTCCACAGGGCCCATAGGATGCTCGGGAGCTCATCTACCCACGTTCCACCAACATGATCCAGCTTAGTCTTTAATCCCTTAAGGATCTCTCGGTTGGCCACTTCTGCCTGGCCATTGCTTTGGGGATAGGCTACCGAGGTGAAGGCTTGCTTGATACCATACTTCACGCACCACTCCTGTATCCTTCGACCTTGGAACTGCCTTCCGTTGTTCGAGACAATTTTGTGCGGGATTCTATATCGACATAATATGTCCCGCCACAGGAACTTCATCACTGCCTACTTGGTGATACGTGATAGGGCCTCAGCCACTATCCACTTGGAGAAGTAGTCGATAGCCACCAGTAAATATTTCTTTTGAGCGGCGGCCACTGGGAACGACCCCACAATGTCCATGCCCCATTGATCAAAGGGGCAGGAGATCGCTGATGCTTTCATTGTCCCTGCAGGTCGATGCGGCAGGCAGTGATGCTCTTGGCAAGATAGGCAGGTGACGACCAGCTCGTTGGCGTCTATCTGCAAGGTTAGCTAATAGTATCCTGACATTAGTGCCTTCCGAGCCGTCGCGCGAGCTCCCGCGTGATTTCCACAGATCCCCAAGTGAATTTCTCGCAGCACATAGTATGCATCTTCGTCGCCCAGGCACCTGAGTAGGGGTCGGGAGAACGCACTTTTGTACAACGCATCGCCAACCATGGTGTACTGAGCTGCATGTTTCTTGAGCCACCGGGGTCCGCCAGTCAAGACTCCCTTCGTGAGGTAGGTAATGACCGGGGTCAGCCGGCAAGACTCCCTTCGTGAGGTAGGTAATGACCGGGGTCTGCCAGTCAGATTCCAACTCCAGATCAGCTTGCCTCTCTATCTGCATGACCAGCAGCGCCAGGCCGCCTGGCTAAGGAAGCACCCAAGTACCGACCGAGCTGGCTAACATAGCCAATTCGTCTGCCTTGAAGTTATCCTCCCTTGGAATATTCCGCACCTGCACTTTTTGGTACTCGACCTTCAGCTTCTCATAGGCCTCGACGAAGGCCTGTAGCCGGTCACTATTGACCTCAAATCGTCCGACCACCTGCTGTGTGACTAGTTGGGGGTCGGAATAAAGCACTACGCGAGTTGCTCCCACATGCTTGGCCGCCTACAGTCCGGATATTAGGGCCTCGTATTCGCCCTCGTTATTCGTGGCCCGATACTCCAGTCGGACGGATAAGTGCATCTATTCTCCTTTCGGAGAGATCATTAGGATACCAATCCCGCTACCCGACCGAGTCGCTGAGCCGTCTACATATATCTATGGCCTCGTTATTCGTGGCCCGATACCCCAGGAATTTTCCGCTTCGGCACCGAAGAGACACTTAGCCGGATTCAATTTGAGTCCGTACTGGCGGAGTGTCTGACAGGTCTCCTCGACATCAGCTATCAAATCTTCTGCTCGGGTGGACTTGATGAGGATGTCGTCCACGTATACTTCAACATTTCTTCCGATCTGTGATCAGAAGACTTTATTCATCATGCGCTGGTAGGTGGCTCCAGCGTTCTTCAACCCGAACGACATGACGGTGTAATAGTAGGTCCCGTCCGCCGTGATGAAGCTGACTTTCTCCTGATCCTCCGCGGCCAGGGATACTTGATGATACCCCTGGTAAGCATCCAGCATGGAAATGAACTCGCTACTAGCTGTCGAGTCCACCATCTGGTCGATCCGGGGCAGGGGATAACAGTCCTTCGGGTAGGCCCTGTTAAGGTCCTGAAAGTCGATGCAAATTCGCCACTTATCATTCAGCTTAGGAACCAACACCACGTTGGTTAACTAAGCGGGGAACTGCACCTCCCGAATGTGACCGGCCTCCAGCAGCTTCTCGACCTCAGCCCGGATCGCTTTATTCTGCTCGGTGCTGTAGTCCCGTTTCCTCTGCTTCATGGGTCGGGCGTGAGGGTAAGCGTGGAGGCGGTGCTCTGCCACCTCCGGTCGGACGCCTTTCAATTCTTTGACTGACTAGGCGAAAACGTCTTGGTTCCGAGCCAAGCACTCTAACAGGGGCTTCTTCAGTTCCTCGGGCAGCCCTGCTGCGACCTTGACTCGGGACTCCTCCCGATATGGAAGGAGCTGCACCTCCTCCTTATCCTCATGCAACTCTGACCAAGGAGAGGCTTGAACCATGTTGCAATCGGAGAAGGGGCACGGAGCCTTGCGGCTCTCTACCTGGACATCGTCCACATAGCATCTCCGGGCCACCCTTTGGTCGCCCTTGACTTCTCCCACCTTGTCCCTGACTGGGAACTTGACCTTCAGGTAAAAGGTGGAGGCAACGACCTGGAATTCATTGAGGGCCGGTTAGCCCAAAATGGCGTTGTAGGACGAAGGAGCGTCCACCACCAAGAAAGTGGACCATCGAGTCCTCTTCAATGGCTCCTCGCCTAAGGAAATGGCCAGCCGGATCTGACCGATAGGCTGCACCTGGTTCCCCGTGAACCCGAACAACGTGGTTGCTACCAGGTCCAGCTGGGACCTCTCGATCTGAAGCTGGTGGAACGCCCTCTTGTAGAGTATGTTGACCGAGCTGCCAGTGTCCACTATGATGCGGTGGACTTGATAGTTGGCGATGACTGCTGTGATGGCCAGCGCGTCATCGTGTGGGACCTCCAACCCCTGTAGGTCCTGAGGCCCAAAGCTGATCTGTAGCCCCTCCGCCTGGGCCGCACTGGTGCCGACCTGGTGAATCTCTAGTCGGCGCACCTATGCTTTCTTAGCACGGTTGGAGTCTCCGCCTGTTGGTCCACCCGAGATGACGTTCACGCCTCCTCGGATGACATTCTGCTGGTTGGCTTACTCCACATCCGTGTCCTCGTCCCCAGCCCGGTTCCCCTGAGGGAAGAGATTGCCGGTGGTTGGGGAGTTTCCTCGTAGCTCCTCGGTCGCCGGGTCGACATTCGGGTCGCCTCGGCCTGCACCCCGTCCAGGAGGTGTCTGTCGCCCTCGTCCCCTGGGGGCAGGGGCTCGACCCAAACCAGCTTGGCGGCACTCCTCGGTGGCGTGGGCGTGGCTCTGATGGAAGGTGCAGTATGGCCTCCATCGGGTGGGGAAACACCCCTGGGCCACCTGCTGTACATGCCGCCACTCCATACCTGCACGCTCGGTGGGCCCATGTGGGTTGCGAATAGGCCCCCCTGGGGGCCTAGCACCCTGAACGGGATTAGGAGGTGTCGGGGCAACCGTCTCCTTCTTGTGAGCGGCTTGCGTTTCCTCCACATTGATATATTTGACATCCTTGCTGGGAAGGCTGTCGAAGTCCTTTGGGGGTTTCATGATCAGCGAGCGAAAAAACTCCCCATCTTGCAAACCCTAGGAGAAAGCACTGACCATGACCTTAGGTGTGGCGGTCGGCACGTCTATTGCCACGCCATTGAACCTTCTGATGTAGGTCTGGAGGGTTTCCTTCGGACCTTGCTTCAGGGCGAACAGATTAAGGCTTGTCCTGTGGTGCCGTCGACTGCTAGCAAAGTGCTGCAAGAATACTCGTTTGAGCTCCTCAAAGCTAGTGATCGACCCCTCGGGGAGTCGGTCGAACCACCTCTGGGCTGTGCCAGAGAGGGTCGTCAGGAAGGCTCGGCACTTGACGCCTTCCGGGTATTGATGAAGTAGAGCCGCGCTCTTGAACTTCATCAAGTGTTTCTCCGTATCCGTGGCCCCCGCATACTCGGGGATGGTCAAGAAACGGAGGTGACGAGAAACAGGGTCCTCCAAAACCCAGGGGGCAAAGGAACTGCGTACCAGGCCTCCTAAAGCAGGGTCAGCCGGGGCCTTTCCCTTGTCTAGTCACCTTCCACGCACCGGGTTGGACACTGAGGCTTCTGCTGACACAGAATGGGCCTCATCACCATGGCCTCGGGGGACGACTATAGGGGGAGGCACAGAGCCGCCCTCAGGCCGAGCGACCCTTCCTTGTCCTCCAGAAGGTCGATGCGCCACTGGCTCCGAGCCCTAAGGCCCTTGACTAGCTACTTGTGAGGGCCTTTGAGAAGCCCTTTGAGCTCGCGTAGCCATTACAAACTTGTACTCCTCGCGGGAGACCTCCATCACTAATGGGTTGGGGTCTGCCATCTTGACTTCCGATCAGGCTGCTGGGTCCCTCCTTCTAGCGCCAAATTTGATCCTGTCGCCAAGTGAGGTGGATGCCCCTATAGTTGGATGGGCCTCTGGGGAACGCGAGGTCCCTGAGGTGGTATACTGAGCTGGATCGCCTCTAGCCTGCAAGACAGAGACCGTTAGAACCCGCCGGGAAAAGTCCCTGGCTAGGCACTCCGACAGTCAAGTCAGTACTCGACGGTGGCAATGGAAAGCAATGGAACAGTATAAAAGCACTATCGCGCGTGTACCTGAGAGATGCGAAGTGTGGAGGCTTATATAGCCAGGGAAGCTGATAGCTCTTGCCCGCCTGCCACCTGCTGCCATATAGCGAGGACAAGGTGATGCATGCCCAAAGGTGGCAGGATAAAGTAGTGCATACCGGGTTAAGAAAAGGGGCACTGTCAACTTAATGGTTGGCGCCTTCTGGCGCCGCTCGACCTGACACCAGTGTAGGTGGTCGCAGTACGGGGGGGCAGGGTATGGCAGGAAGATCAATGCCTCAGCGTGATATCCGTCGTTTGAGACCAGGATGACTCCAGTCCTGCGCCGACCCTGTACAACTTCTGGTAGTCTGGTGTCAGGGAGTGGTTGTGTTGCTTGCTAGGACCGACTGAGGGCCTATGAGGGTGTCGACTGGGCCACTGAACGACGAGGCCGGATGAGGGCCTATGAGGGTGCCGACTGGGGCACTGAACAACGAGGCCGGCTGAGGGCCTATGAGGGTGCCGACTGGGGCACTGAATGTGACGAGTAACTCCCCCTCTGGTTCGGGCTTACCCCCGGAGCGTGGTCTGCCACGCGTCGACAGGGAGCCAAACCTAGAGGGGTATCCGATCATGAGCGTCTACGCCTGGGTTAGACCGATCCTGAGGAGCGTGGGCCGCCACGCGTCCCATCAGGGACCTTGACCCGCGTGACGCCTATCCAACGGGCCTTTCCAGCCCACTAACCACTTTCTTTCTGACTAGACGTCAGGCTGCCAGGGCAGGCTACACGTAAAATGGTCCGGGAGTCCTAGGCTGACTTCTTTTCATGTGACTATAGGCTGCAAGTGCAAAACCCAAAGCCTGCGATATCTCCACGCAGCTTAACACGTATTATTAGACAAGGCTTGTGACCGCTCTATTATATTTGCTTTCATCCCTGCAATCTTCTGTTCTATGCCATCTCATGTTAGCTTAAATGCCACAGGAGCATATATACTCAGTTCTAATGGAATTCTTATGATTTCACATTCAAAATGCTTCAGTTAGCGTGGCACGCACCCGACAGAAAATTTAATTACTTGTGCTGCCATGAACAATTTATACATGTATTATGCATGAAGATATACTGGAAGTGAAGGTCTCATTTTGCAATTTTTTATTTGGATTTGCTTCTAAGGCACATAGCTTTTGATGTTCGGTGAACAAGATTGTTGCATATGTTCTTACTGGGGCCGAAGGTTTGCTATCCAGGTTCAATAGACAAATCCTACCTTCCAAAGAAGCGTACGTCTGATTAATTGTATGGAAGAGATTGAAGCTCTTGGGTAATTTTTGAAGGCTTCTAGTAATTGTAGATTGCTGCACCAATTGCAGGTGTTTTCATGTTCCAAAATTTCACCATCTGGATGGCAGGGCATCTGTGCTTGTGGAACGTGCTATCTGAGCTTGTGCAAGTTCTTATCCTTCATAGCGTTAATATTTATACTGAACGCCCTCATCCTTCAGAGTGTTTTTTGAAATTTATTGTTTATTTGGATAAATTGCATTTTTGTTAGATATGCTTCATGCTGCTGTTGTGCTGCGTACATGTTTGTAAATTGATTGTTCATTTTAGATATTACATATGAAAAATTATACTAAATGAAAATATTTTTTTAGTTAAAGTAGTGAAAGTTGCACATTTTTAATAGGAGCAAACATTCAATCTTAGATAAAACAATTGACGAGGTTGGGTAATGTTGAATATCGGAGTACTGACTCGATTTTATGGAAGTTTTTTATTGACCACCAAGGTAAATTAGAAAGCGCTCGCGATGAGCAGTTCAGAAGTCCAGTTAATTGATATTGAATTTAAGAGAATTATATCTTATTTTAGACATTATGCACTTAAAAAAATAAGAGTAATTAAGTAAATCGATATGTATTAGAAAATTGAAGTAAATAAAATTTTATATGTAGAATGTGGAAACGAATTTTTCTGATATAGGAACTAATCATAAAGTTTAGAGCGCAATTGGAAATTTAAAAGTAATTTACTATTAATATAATATAGATATTTTAATTTTGATAATACCGTTAAATTATGCTGGATATAAGTGAATGGAAAAAGAGATGGAAAAGAAAGATATTTCATTATAAATGAGACTTTAGTCCTACATTGGGAGTTTCAAGATATATTATTGGTTTAAATTGATTCACATGCATGTTAGTTGTAAACAAATGCATCACACGTCGGGGGAGGGGGTACAAATCTAGGACCCGGATTTGTACTTGTTGATGCAATCTGACCCGATTGTTGTTTTAGTGTTGACACCGATTTAAGTTTGGTTGGATAAGTTCGGCTTAAGTCCTGATCGAGGACTGGGCACGAATCCCGGTGAGTGAAGCCGGGTCCCGGTAAGTGAAGCCGGGTCCTGGTGAGTGAAGCCGGGTCCTGGTGAGTGAAGCCGGGTGACTGAAATCTTGGTGAGTGAAGTCGGGTTCTAGCGAGTGAAGCTAGGTGACGGAAACCCCGATGAGTGAAGTCGGGTCCTAGCGAGTGAAGCTTGTTGAGGCAATCTAAGGTCCGGAGTGACTTTGTGTTTTGATGTTTGGGCAAAGGGTTTAAGTTAGATTTTTCCTTGTTATCTTATATGTGTATGTTGAGTGCGCAGGTTGTACAGGTTACACATATGGGCTCGGCTGGACGGTCTCGGTACGGTGAAGGGTGGCATGGAGACAAGCTGGAGGCTTGTGTGCACCCGAGGGACCTTGGAGAGCAAGGACGATGAGCTGATGGGCGCGGACTTCAAGGCGTACGTGAAGGGTGGCATAGAGGCAAGCTGGAGGCTTGCGTGCGCATCCGAAGATGAAGAGGGCGCAAAGGCAATAGTCGAGGCTGCGGATGAGGAGTCAGTCGAGTCGTGAGGGTACGAGTGCAGTGTGATTGCACTCGGGAAATCCTAGGGTTTGAGTGCGGAGTGGAATGTACTCAGGAAGTGTAACCTTAGGTTGGTGAGTAGACCAGTCGACTGATGGAACTCACGGAAGGGTCTCAGCCTGGGACCAGTCGACTGCCCTGGGGGCAGTCGACTGGTAGGTGGCTGGTGAGCTGGCAAATTCGAACGTTGGGGGTGTCAATGGTCGAATTTGGCTGGCACCAGTCGACTGCCCTGGGGCAGTCGACTGGTAGCGAGAAATCAGCCCCGAGTCCTATTTAAAGAGGACTTCGTGGTGGCTGAGTTTCTTGACGAGTTTGGTCTTGGTTAAGGGCCAAACAGTAGTCTTTGTGCTCAGAGGTTCTCAAGGTGTTGTGGTGAGGTTTCTCCACCTATAAGGAGCGACGAGAGCTAGCCGGAGGTTATTCGGGGAGTGATCCACCGACGGATTCTTGGATTAGTCACCCGGCCGGGGTGGATACCAAGTAAATCCTCGTGTTAGCATTGGTTAGTATTTGTTTGATTATTTTTATTGTATATTCCGCTGTGCAAACTAACCGTGTAGGAAGAAAGGGGTTCTAAATGCTATTCACCCCTTCTAGCGTACCGGAACGATCCTACAAAGCTAGGTGACGGAAATCCCGGTGAGTGAAGCCGGGTCCTGGTGAGTGAAGCCAGGTGACGGAAACCTGGGTGAGTGAAGTCGGGTCCTAACGAGTGAAGCTAGGTGACTGAGCCAAGTGACCTGATCGGTCTAGAGTCCGATCAGGAGTTGGCACGAGTTCCCTTGTGAACAGATCAGTCTGGTGACCGATCCAGAGAGTCTGATCGGTCTGGTGAACGATCAGGAAGAAAACAGAAATACTCTGTGTGGTTTTTGTTTGGCTTCGGATCGTTCTGGTGAACGATCAGAAGATAAACCTGATCGGTATGTCTGACCGATCAAGATCGGTCTATCCGCACCCTGACCGATCAGGATGGCTCCTGATCGGTCAGGAAGTGACCTGATCGGTCACCAGACCGATCAGGGCACAACCTGATCAGGTCAAGTGACCGATCAGGTGCCTTGGCTGGAGGGAACTGGAAGAAATCCCAGTAAGCGTGTGGATCGGTCTGGTGACCGATCCTTGATCCTTGATCCTTGATCGGTCAGTGTGACCGATCACAGAGTCACTGAATCGATCAGGCAGGAGCCTGATCGATCAGGATCCTCACTGATCGGTCCGAGTGATCGATCAGTGTCTGATAACTTTAATTTGAATCGTTGTTAGACGCTCTGATTTCACTCTGAATCTTTCTGATACCTGCTGATTTCTTTGTGATATGCTTTGCTAAGCTTCTGTTGAGTGTGCAGGTGAGACAGGGATGATACAAACCAAGGAGAAGAGTCAATGCCGACTTTCACCGTGGCAGGTTTGTCTGTTTTCTGTTTCCAGGTCTCAACGGCTTCTGGCGCGGCTGGTGACTGACCGGAGGCTCAGCTGAAGGGGTCTTCAGTGGACTGAGTGCTCAGTGGAGTCAGTGGGTCAGGCTGTGGTTTAGTGGGTGCTGATGGAGTCTGGCGACGGTGAGCAGAAGCTTAAGAAGAAGCTAGAAAGCAGAGGAGCATAAGAGAACAAACAGAAAACTAGAGAAGGGTTTTGCCGGGTTGTTAGAGCTCTCTGTATAGGCTTCGTGCTTGAGTGTTTCTGCTACATCCATTGTGTGAGTTTTCTTCTCGTGATCTCTTGTACTCAAGTTCATCATCTGTGAGATTTGTGGAGAGGTTACTCCACCGAGAAGGAGGTTTTTATATCCGAAGTTCCGGGGCTTGATCTACCAACAATCAAGGGATCACCCACCTTACGGGCACGCCAAGGAGTAGGGGCAAGTTATTCCCGAACCTTGTACATCTCCATGTTAACGATTGGTTTGTGTTTTGTTTTTCTGTTTAGTTTCTGCATTTCTATTCTGTTCTTTCTTTCTATGTTTGTTTCCGCTGCTAACTCTGATCGCAGAAAGAAAGATCTAAAAGAAGCGAGAAATTTGTGTGTCAGGCTATTCACATCCCCCTCTCTAGCCATCCAAGGTCCAACAGTACTAAACCAAGTTAACTCGTGTGCGACCACGACCTGTGCACATCTAATGCAAGACCGATCTGGATAAAATTTATCCAAGTGAATGAACCATCTGAATAATTTTTTACTTGTTTCTCAAATATAACAGATACATTGTTGTGTCTAAGAACAAGAAGAGAAAATGAGTAAAAATTTTCTTCCCAAATCTTCCATGTGTTCTCGCTCAGTGGAATACTTGTTGCACTCTCAGTTCGCCACAAGCAACGCTGTGTATCTTGGGAAACAAACACCCATCATAATATCGAAACATAATCGAAGGAGGACAAATCTATTTTTAAGGAAACTACATTACGCAAGCCTCAGTAAGTTTCTTACTCTCCAGTTTCAGCTCGGGAGTCTTCGGCTCAGGATTCTACAACTTGGGAGTTTGCAACTCGAGAGTCCCAGCTCAGGAGTTTGTAGCTTGGGAGTTGCTAGCTTGGGAGCTGCAGCTTAGGAGTCTGCACTTGAAGTCTGCAATTTCATGCTACAACTTGGAAGTCTGCGGTTCGGGAATCTCCTGCTCGGGAGTCTCCAGCTTGGTAGTCTGTACATAGACTCTGGAGTCTGCACTCTACATGCAAGGCAGTTCAGCTTTTTCTAGCTAACTTAGCCATTCCAAGCATCTCTTCACTAATAGACAATTTAGAATTATTGGTTCAGGCCACTCAATAGATAAGTTAAAATTATTTATATAATTTTAATTTAATTTATTATCTCCGACCATATCTCTAATAAATTATATTTTTGAATACTTTATGAATATGAATATTTTATTTTTAATAATACATCTTAATATGATATTATAACATTTCGATCGATCAACCTATATCAATATTACATTATAATAATTATGATCCCGACCTTGCCTACGGGTAGGGGCATAGGCCAGGCCCACCGGCCAGCTCGGAGTCAGGAAGACTTAGTAGACATGTCAGCAGCAGAATCGACGGGTAGGACCCCGCGCCCATAAGCCCCTCCAAAGAAAGAAAGGAGGGTGGGGTTTAGCGGGCCACCGATAAGGGCGGCCGAGCCGTTCTCCTACCATCCAACTCGACAAACTCCTGGTTGTCCACACTCCTCGACCCTACTCCGACCTAGAGCGGGGTCGGGCGCCACAGTCAGGCGAGTAGCTATCCATACTCTTTTTCTCCTGCCATCACACAGACTGGATGTCCAACTTGGATCAGGTAAGCAGCTCGCGGTAACCCCCGGCCCAGGACGTACCCTGCGCTCTCTCTCTACCAGTCGGACGCGTGGCTGCCCACGCTCACTGGTCCTTACCCGACTCAGTCCTCAGCACTCGGACCGGCCAGTCGGCGCTCGGAGTACGAGCTGTCTCGCCCCTACGCCCCCTCACATCATTACATCCAGGGTACGACCCTGCTAACGGGGTTCCTCATGCCTTATCCACCTCTGACTTCCCTGCGTGGTTAATCCGCCCATCCAGTACCCTCGTACTGCGCACCCAGTACTCACATACTGCTCAAGCACCCCGCGCCATGCCGTGCCGCTCTTCAGTGCTCCATGCGAGCTGACAGCTACCACACTCTTGTCCCGTCAGTACTAATAAGGGTTGACAGCTCCCCCGGTTATATAAGCCTGGCATTCCCCCTACCCCAGGTACGCGCATGCGAGTTCTCGCATCTTTTGCCTCATTTCAATTCAGTTTCCACTCATCTGCTCTGGGAGATTGACTTGACCGTCGGAGTGCTAGACCGGGGATTTCCCCGGCGGGTTTACTGACGGTCGCTGTTTTGCAGGGACGTGGCAAGGTGCGGTCCGCACCCGGCCACCTCGTTGGCTCGTGCCATCCGGGAGGCCCGTCTGGCCTATGGGACTGCCACCCCACTTCGTGACAGGATCAAATTATAAATTATATATGATATAATTTATATTTTAAATTTATTTTTTTTAGCAATACTAATTATGATTATGTTGTAATATTTACCATGTAATAACGATTAGACCGTAGGGATGAAATGAAAATGAAGCAGAGTGTCTTTTGACGACGATAACAACGTCTAATAAAAAAATAATTAATGAGATTTTTTAAATCTCAGATGATCGATTTGATTTCACGAAAATTTTTTATCAGTCTTCAGGATAAATCGAATAATACTCATGACGGATGATCCAGAAGCCTAGCATTTCAGGATTCGCGTCCCATTTGAAGAAAAAATTTCTAAAAAAATATGGCTTTTTACCAAAGGGCGTACCCAAGAATTGATATTTACCAAAAGGCGTACCACGGTTTTATTTTCACCAAAGGGCGCACTGATTTTAGTGAACTTCCTCTTATACCCCTCCCGCTAATTACTTCCTTTCTCTTTCTCTCTCAGTAACAAATTCCGAGATGTCTGTACATGTTTTTTCAGACTCTTTATTTTAAAATAATATATATGGAATCGACGCTAAAAAACATAAGGAAAACCTGAAAAAATATTTTAGTTAAATAATATCTCATACAACATGATTTAAAAATATAAATAGATGATTTTTTATATTTATTTAATATAAATGAATATATTAAATAATATTTAATAAATATATTAATATATAAAAAAATATGAAATGTTTTGATTTCAGGCCCAGCGTGGGCCTGAAATCAAAAGATTTCAGGCTCAGCGTGGGCCTGAAATCTTTTGATTCAGGCCCGACATGGACTCAAAATTTTTTTCAATTTTAAAAATATATTAATATATAAAAAAACATATCAAAACACGTAATTTCAGATTAAAATGCAGGGTCTGAAGTCACGCTAGGATGGCCTAAACACAGATGTGTTCAGGCCCTCCAGGCCCAAGGAGGGCCTGAACACATTTTGGATAAATGTAAATAAATTAAATAAAAATATCAATAGTTCTAGTTATAGTTGAGCTAGGAGATAGTATTTTTGGTGTCCAAACTTCTAATGATTATAAATTATGTTGCAATAGGAGATTTTTAGGTCAATTGGTGAGCTTTCACTAAAACCCACTGATGGACCTACGATATTTGGATTTCTCAAAATCCAATATCAATAGTTAGAGTTGAGCTAGGAGATGATATTTTTGGTGTCCAAACTTCTAATGATTATAAATTATATTGCAATAGGAGATTTTTAGGTCTATCAGTGAGTTTTCACCAAAACTCACTGATGGACCTAGGATATTTGGATTTCTCAAAATCCAATATCAATAGTTAGAGTTGAGCTAGGAGATGGTATTTTTGGTGTCCAAACTTCTAATGATTATAAATTATGTTGCAATAGGAGTTTTCTATGATGAGTCAGTGGGTTTCGGTGAAAACTCACTGATGGACCTAGGATACTTGGATTTCTCCATATTTAATATCTCTATTTAGAATTTATTTAGGAGATGTTATTTCTGATGTATAAACTTAGTATTAATAGTTTTCAGTTATGTTCTCTAACCGTATCAGTTGGCACACAAAGATGTATAAATATGATTGCATCTTGGCGACAGTTAAAAGAAACATATCTTTCAACATAATTTCAAAAATATACAGAGATAATTTTTTATATTTGATTAATCTAAATTAATATAATATAGAGATTTTTTTTATTTTATAATTTAATTGAATGAAACAACATAATTTTTATGTCTTTCTCAGGGATTTTTTATTGTGATTTCAGAAATATAATGAGATGTTTGTTTATGTTTCAGACTTACGTAAAAAACCCTATCATAACACATGATTTCAAGCCGATGCAGGACCTATCAAAACACGTAATTTCATATTCAAACGCAGGGTAAAATCATGGTAAGAGGGCCTGAATACAGATGTATTCAGGTCCAAGGAGGGCCTGGATACATTTGTATTCAGGCCCTCCTTGGGCCTGAATACATCTGTATTCAGGCCCTCCTACCGTGATTTTACCCTACGTTTGAATATGAAATTACGTGTTTTGATAGATCCTGCGTAGGCTTGAAATCATGTGTTATGATAGGTTTTTTTACGTAAGTCTGAAACGTAAAGAAGCATCTCTTTATATTTCTGAAATCACAATAAAAATCACTAAGAAGGACATAAAAATTACGCTGTTTCATTCAATTAAATTATAAAATATAAAAACTGTTGGATCGAGAAATCCGATAGAGGGGGGGGTGAATATCGGAAATCATTCGGATTTTCGTAAAGAGCAGTTGCACAGCGAAAATTTAAAAACAACACACAGACACAGTCGATTTACTTGGTTCGGAGCCTGTGTCGACTCCTACTCCAAGGCCCACGGTCGTTGACCGTTTACTTTGGGCAATTCTATATACGCGCAAAATAGTTTACAATATTTGATTACAAATAAGTGCAATAAAATAATAATATTAAAATTTCAATCTTCGTTACCGACGTCCGGAGTGTATTGACTTGTTCGGGGCAGCGGGACGTCGTCGGCTCGAGTTGGAGTGTTTCCGGAGCAAGGCACGAGCGTAGAAGATCGTTGGGGCGTTGAGAGAACAGTTGTATTGAAGCCTTGGTCGAAGGCCCTTTATATAGGGCCTGGGGGCGCCCGGGATGTCGGGGGTGCCCCCGACGTGGCCTTCGATCCGCCAAAGTCTCGATCGCGTCTGATCCTCTGGATCCGCTTTGACCGGGGCGCCCGGAGCGCTCGGGGCGCCCGGAGCGCTCGGGGCGCCCGGAGCGCTCGGGGCGCCCGGAGCGCTCGGGGCGCCCGGATTGACCGGGTCAAACGTTATCTGCTTGGCTTCAAGGGCTTCTTGGTTGAGGTATGCGCCTAGGGGCGCCCGGGACGCAGGGGGCGCCCGGGGGCAGCGCGGGCGCCCGGGAGCAGCGCGGGCGCCCGGGAGCACGGGGGCGCCCCACCCAGCAGCTATTCGAGCCCTTTTTCCTTTGACATGTTTTGTATGTACCTTGGGGGCGTCCGGGACACTCCGGGCGCCCTACTCAGCTACTACCTCATTCCTTTGAGGCTATCTGAGCTGTAGACACTCCTTCCTTTAGTCCTACATCCAGGGTTAGTCCAAAACACAATAAAGCAATAAAGTATTTGTTTATACAGCCTTAGCTGTCTTGGTTCTGACTTTGGTCTCCAAAATGGAGCCCTAGGTCGAACCGACGCCTACTGTTCCCTCAACGGGGAACGCGTCCTCACCTACTCCTCTCGGGAGAATTTACCTGATGCCAACCGTTCCTCTGGTTGGACTTTTACCTGACGGTCCTTTGTCAGGTCTTGTAAACTGGCAGTCCTTCGCCAGTTGCCTAGCAGTCCTTCGCTAGGGCTTCAGTCCCAGGCCGTCCTTCGCCTGGAACCTAGCAGTCCTTCGCTAGGGCTTGATACTGGCAGTCCTTCGCTAGTTTCCTAGCAATCTTTCGCTAGGGCTTTCTTTCCTGGCATTCCTTTGCCAGTGCCTAGCAGTCCTTCGCTAGGGTTTTTTCTGCACACTAGATTAACTTGTTAGACAATAAGAAAGACTTAACTTTTGACCTATGTTGTCATTTATCAAAACACAGGTTTGATTTGGGTGCATTCTGCACCAACAATCTCCCCCTTTTTGATTTATGGCAACCCTAGTTCAAAAAGTTAAGTTTAAGCAAAACATGAAAAAGTTTTAACTTTTGTTCCCTCCCCCTGGAAGGAATCTCCCCCTAGATTTTTCAAAAATTCGTGGGGTTAAAAAAACTTTATTTGTACTTGAAAACTTTTTGAAAATGTTAGCTTAAGTAAGAATTTCAGTTTTAATACAGTTTTGAAAAACTTAAGCTTTAGAGTACCTAAAACAATTTTGACAAGCTTAAGTAAGAAACTTTTGAAAGGCTAGAGTACTTAGCAAAATTTTGAAAGCTTGAATAAAAATTTTGAGGCTGGAGTACTTAGCAAAATTTTGAAAGCCTGAATAAAAATTTTGAGGCTAGAGTACTTAGCAATATTTTGAAAGCTTGGATAAAAATTTTGAGGCTAGAGTACTTAGCAATATTTTGAAAGCTTTAATAAAAATTTTGAGGCTAGAGTACTTAGCAATATTTTGAAAGCTTGGATAAAAATTTTGAGGCTAGAGTACTTAGCAATATTTTGAAAGCTTGGAAAAAAAATTTTGAAGCTAGAGTACTTAGCTAAATTTTGAAAGCTTGAGAAAAATTTTTTAAGCTAGAGTACTAAGCAAAATTTTGAAAGCTTGAGTAAAAAAATCTTAGCAACATTTTGAAAGCTTTAAGAAATTTTGAAACTAGAGTACTTAGGCAAAATTTTGAAAGCTTTAAGAACTTTTGAAACTGGAGTACTTAGGCAAAATTTTGAAAGCTTTAAGAACTTAAGTACTTCTTCAAAAAGTTTAAGCTTTTGAATAAAGGATAAGTATATTTTTGAACCTTTTTGAATAAAGGAAAAATTTTGAAAAAGTAAAAGTAATTTTTCTCTAATTTTTGAAACAGTAAAAGTAATTTTCTCTAATTTTTCTCTTTCCTTTTCTATCTCTCCCCCTTTGCCATATATCAAAACAAGATAAATATGATTGCATAAAGGAAATAAATAAGAATTTGCTGTACTGAACCAATTCATAATTAGATTTACACTAAATCAATCAATTTTCTCTGTAGGGACCTGTCTAACCCAATTAGCTACTTACTAACTGTTATAAACAGTTGTTTTTGCTAGGGTTAGTCAAGTTAAGTGTTTCTGTTCAAGTTAGATTTTCTAAACTTGAGACTTAACTCGATTGCTGTTTAAGTTGTATTTACTGCCCCAATTACTGCAGATGCACTGACTTAAAGCATCTTGAATTAAGGCAAAGACCTAAGCATCTCAACCCTTTCTAGATTATCAATCAAAAGTACCCTAATGTGCTTGTGAGATGCTGGCTTCTAAGTCTATAGGTGCATGCAATTCTAGGGTTAGGGCCTAGGCTAAGTCCATTTTCGAAAAGCCCTAATTTTTAAAGGGGGTAGTTTTGCAATAAAACTAAGTAAAAAAGTGAAAACTGATTTTGAAATCAAGTAAAGCAGTTTTTCAAAATCTATTTTTAGAAAACTGATTTTTGAAATCAAGTAGAGTAGTAAAATATTTGAGATACTCTATTCTACAGAGCACAATCCTAACTGCCTTCTTAGTGAGCTGAACTCAGACTCAGGTAAGGGCTTTGTGAATATATCAGCTAGGTTGGATTTAGAGTCAATATACTTGAGTACTATTTCACCCCTGGTTACATGGTCTCTTACAAAATGATGTTTGACTTCTATATGTTTGGTTCTGGAGTGTTGGATTGGGTTCTTAGTTAAATTAATTGAACTTATATTGTCAATTAATACTTGAGTTTGGGTGTAGTTGAGTTGGAAGTCCTTAAGTGTGTGCATCATCCATAAAAGTTGAGCCACACATTCTCCTAATGCCACATACTCAGCTTCAGTTGTGGATAGAGCCACACAGTGTTGTTTTCTGCTACACCAACTAACTAGACTCTGACCTAATAGTTGGCAGCTTCCACTTGTGCTCTTTCTATCTAACTTACAGCCAGCATAGTCAGAATCTGAGTATCCAGTTAAAGCAAAAGTTGAGGTCCTAGGATACCAAATCCCTACATTTAGGGTGCCCTTTACATATCTCAGTATTCTTTTTAGGGCTGCTAAGTGCGTTTCCTTAGCACAGGTTTGGTATCTAGCACACATCCTTACAGCAAAGAGAATATCAGGTCTACTGGCTGTAAGGTACAGTAGGCTACCTATCATACTCATATAGAGTTTAATGTCTACTGGTTTACCATCAGGGTCACTATCTATTTTTATATTAGTGGCCATGGGGGTACTTATGCTTTTAGAGTTATCCATTTTAAATTTCTTTATTAACTCTTTAGCATATTTAAATTGATGAACATAGTTACCATCCCTAGTTTGTTTGATTTGTAGTCCTAGGAAAAATGTAAGCTCACCAACTAAGCTCATTTCAAATTCATCTTCCATTATCTTGACAAATTCTTTTAGAAAGTTGGTGTTGGTGGATCCAAAAATTATGTCATCTACGTAAATTTGGGCAATAAATATATCTTTTCCTAGGGTTTTAATAAATAATGTTGAGTCAATTTGGCCTTGTTTAAATTCTTTAGAAGTTAAATAGGTTGATAATCGTTCATACCAGGCCCTAGGTGCTTGTTTTAGCCCATATAATGCTTTGGTTAGTTTGTAAACATGGTTAGGTTTATCTAAGTCCTCAAACCCCTGGGGTTGTCCTACATAAACTTCTTCTTTAATGAATCCATTTAAGAAGGCTGACTTTACATCCATTTGATATAACCTAAATCCTTTATGGGATGCAAAGGCTAACAACATCTAATGGACTCAAGTCTAGCTACTGGGGCATATGTTTCATCG
>JAGFNQ010008385.1:58491-101717 GCA_024364735.1 Boesenbergia rotunda | reverse complement strand
ACCGGGTGCATGTCGACAAGGATACGAGTTCGTAAAATTTAAAATTTTTACGTGCAGCGGAAGAGTTTGCATAAAATAATTTCCTAAATTATTTTAACTTCGTATCTAGCATGCAACCTTATAGTGTATCGACATAATCATGAAATAAAAGTTTGCGAAAAGTAAACTAATTTACCAAGTACCTCGCGTAACTCGAAGTAAGGGACGAGATCCAACCGTAGCGTCCCTTGGAAGCTTCGCCTCTATTCGCGTCCACGCCGAGTTCTCTTCGGGATGACTTCACAAAGTCACGAGTTTTGTGCCAACGAGAACTACTAGATTCTCGGAAGGCACAACTAGAAGGACAAGAGAAATAATGGAAAAACTAACCGATGAAATAACGGAATCAAATTCCGAGAAGAGAGGAGTCGCTATCCGCTTCTTCTTCTTCGTCTTCGGGTTCTTCTCCTTCTTGAAACCTCATGGCAAACACCCTTGTTGGTGTTGTGGTTGGGCGCCGGCCCTAGAGAGGCTAGGGTGCGCCGGCCCTAAGGGAGGAAGAAGAGATGGAGGAGAGGAGATTAAGAGAAAGAGAGAGGGAGTAATTAATCTCTTAATTGTGTCGATTGGAATTAAGGGCTAACCTTTGGTTCCTTTATATAGTAGCAACTCCTTTGCTAAGTCTCCCTCTAAACCGAATTAACGGAATTAGTTATAAGAAATTTATCTTATAAATTTTCTTATTGCTTATTCCTTTTAAGCCTAGTCTTATTATAAACAATTTATAATAAAACAAATTAGTTATCATAAGAGATTTATCCTATAAATTCTCTTATAAATTTTATTATAACTAACTTTATAATAAAATTAATTATTTATCATAAGAAATTTATCTTATAAATTCTTATGAATTAATTCCGTTTAAACCAAGTCTTTATTATAAACTAATTTATAATAAAAACTAATTCTTCTTCTCTTTAAATTATAGAATAAATTTTATAAGAAATTTATAAACTTTCTTATTATGAAAAAATCAATTCATAATTGATTTTATAAAATTAAAATAAACCCAATTCATGGATTATTTTAATCTTCCATAAAAGAATAAATTTCTATAAATTTTATTTATATAAATTTCTTTATACAAATTTATTTATCCATAATTTATAAAATAAATCGTACTAGATTTATTTAATTAATTAAACCAATTAAATTGGTTTATTCTCCTCTATTTGGCCGGCCACCAAAGAGGGGTTTGGCACCCTCTTTGGCCGGCCAAACCAACCCGGACCGCCGCGAATTAAACTCATTTAATTCACCCAAAAAGCCTTCAAAAGACTTAGCCATTTTTAGCTTCCATTGCGCCTCTGACTAACTCAGATTCGACTTATTTCTCTTGATCAGAAAATCCAATTTTCAACTCGTTTTAAATCCCTCGGATTACTCGTAGTGCGTGTGACTAAATAGGCTTTCGATTTATGTTAGCCGTCTATAATTAACTGATTATAGAACGATCATGAGTGGCACCTAGTAGTATATCATGATCCCCAATTAATCGAAAGATCAACGGTTTGACCTCAGAAGAAATTATTCTGAAACTCTTCAGCAGCTCTAATGAATCGTGCCCCATTCCCTTCACCACCTTATACCCACTTGGTTCAGGACACGGTCAATGGTGTCAGTCCCCACTAGGCTGACTACGTCACACTTAGCCCAAGTAATGTCTTACTCGTCCTTTGGATTTCTAATTACTCTCATGTATTTTAGAGACTCTCACTCTAAACATGATATGCTCTGGCCAGAGGCTTTGAGTAACAATCCGACGATAGGCCTGGGTATACATCTCCTCGCAAGGAGTGGTGAATTCTTTGTAGGTTGTTCAAACATCTTCGGGCACTTCGGCTTACACCCGATCATCCTGGGTCCACACCTCCTTGGAGATGCTTGCTTAAGATGTCAAAGTATAAGTCTCCATGACCAAGATGACTTGAACACCGCAAGTCAAAGGAACATCGCACTTAAGCCGCAGTAAGATCTTCATTGACATATCTACATGTAGATTCCCATATGAAGTCTTACAGCTAGTCACTCTAATGAACTAGTTCCCTTAACTAGCATCCATGTTTATCTCCGGACATCCCAATGTCACCAGCTAGTGAGAATCAGCTGATTAGAGAATAACCCATGCTAGTCTCAACAGAATTGATAGTGTCCGTTTTTATCAATTCATCGACTAGGGATATTTTCAATACTTCACATTTGCGCATTTAGAGATAATCACTAGTTGTGATCTCATCACAAATTCTCTTATGCTGTGAGTTGTATTGCGGACATTCAGTAGATGAGTTTAAGATCCCAATCAAATACACAAGCATGTATACTCAAATAGTGAATTATCATTTATTAATATAAATATTTGACAATCATAAGGCGATTGCCTTAGGACACTTCTCTCATATCACTAACAACAGCAAGGTAGCAATTTTCAAAAACCTCAATCTTCATTTCAAGGTCAATCGAAGACCCATACTAACCAAGAGGGCTATGGAGGTTCTAGTGGGGTGAATGCTCAACAACAAAGGCTAGAGGAGATGTTACAATAACTCTTGCAACAACAAGGCCAACAAAAAAATGATTCTACCTTACAAAACATCAAGAGACATATTGGACAATTGACTAGTGGGATGAACCAAATGCAAGCACAAGGATCAAGTCAATTACCTTCTCAAGCTACTCCTAATCCCAAGGGAAATGTTAGTGTCATCACTTTGAGGAGTGGGAAGATTGCTTCAAGTTCAAATGCTCCAAGGGCTGAATTTTCTGAAAACAGGACAGCACCTCATTTTCCAGCTCAGAACAGCCCTGGAATGACTTCAAAATCAGTTGGTTGTCATCCTAGTTCAAGCCTCACTCCTTCCTTAATTGATCCTGTAATTTTGGTGAAAAATGGAGAAGAAATCAGTGGCAAAAGTGAGTTTACAACAGCTACATCTAGTGGAATTCCAGCTCAAGTTTCAACTCCACAAGTTTCGGCTCAAGAGGAGGAATTAAGGGTTCCTTTGCCCTTTCCACAGCGCAAGACACAAGCCAAAAAGCAAGTAGAGGAGGAGAAGGCCAAGGAATATAATGAGTTTGTCAAACTTTTCAGTAAGGTAGAGATTAATGTACCTTTGTTGACCATGATTAAACAAATTCTCAAGTATGCTAAATTTCTCAAAGGTTTGTGTTCACAAGAAGAAGTTGAAGGAGAATGAGTTGGTCAGCTTAGGGAAGAATGTCTCAGTACTTATCCATTTCATCCCTCAGAAATGTGAAGATTCAGGGGTTTTTACTGTGTCTTGTGAGATAGGGAGGACTCTCTTCCATAATGTCATGCTAGACTTGGGAGCCTCTATTAATGTGATGCCCAGATCAGTCTTCCAGATGTTTGGTATTGGTCCTCTGCAGGCTACAGGAGTGGTGATCCAGTTAGCAGACAAGAGCCAGACCCACCCAACCGGTATTATTGAAGATGTGTTAGTAAAGGTGAAGGAGCTGATCTTTCCTGCGGATTTCTACATCTTGGACATGGAGGGGGACTACCTAGCACACAGATCTCCACTCATTCTAGGGAGGCCATTTTTGAAGACTACAAGGACAAAGATAAATGTTTATGCAGACACTTTCCATGGAAATAGGAGACACAGTAGTCCAATTCAGTATTTTTGATGCTATGAAGCACCCTAAAGAGGATCACTCTATTATGAGCATTGATATTCTAGAGGAGTTGGATGATGCAGATTCAGTTGCTGATGGAGCTCCATTTGTTATTTCCAGAGGAGATGTCAGTTTAGAGGAGGCTGATTTGGAGAGTATTTCAGATTTACTTCCAGATGGAGAGGATTTTATAGGTGTAGGGGATTGCACTGAGCCCCAGAGATCACCTACTTTGATCGATATTTCAGAGGACTCGGAAGATAGGTGTGAGAGTGTAGGGGATTGCACTGAGCCCCAAGTGTTGGGACCGGGTGCATGTCGACAAGGATACGAGTTCGTAAAATTTTAAATTTTTACGTGCAACGGAAGAATTTGCATAAAATAATTTCCAAATTTATTTTAACTTCGTATCTAGCATGCAATCTTATGGTGTGTTGACATAATCATAAAATAAAACTTTGCGGAAAAGTAAACTAATTTACCAAGTACCTCGCGTAACTCGAAGTAAGGGACGAGATCCAACCGTAGCGTCCCTTGGAAGCTCCGCCTCTATTCGCGTCCACGCCGAGTTCTCTTCGGGATGACTTCGCAAAGTCACGAGTTTTGTACCGACGAGAACTACTAGATTCTCGGAAGGCAAACAAAGAAGATCAAGAGAAGAAAAGGAAACTAACCAACGAAGTAACGGAATCAAATTCCGAGAGAGAGGGAGATGTGATCCGCTTCTTCTTCTTCTTGGTTGGTTTCTTCTTCTCCTTGAAGCTCACGGCAACACCTTGCTTTGGTGTAGGTTGGGCGCCGGCCCTAATGGAAGGGAGGGGGAAGGAGGAGAGAAGAGAAGAGAGAGAGGGAGAGCTCTATTTCGATTATCCAAATCTTAGGAATCCAAGGCTTGCCTATGGTTCCTTATATAGTCGCTTCTCCCTTGCCAAGTCTCCACTTAACCGAATTAACGGAATTAACGGAATTAGTTATCATAAGAAACTTATCCTATAAACTCTCTTATGAATTATTCCGTTTAAATCAAGTTTTATTATAACTAACTTTATAATAAAACTAATTAGTTATTATAAGAAATTTATCTTATGAATTTTATTATAACCAACTTTATAATAAAACTAATTAATTATCATAAGAAATTTATCCTATAAATTCTCTTATGAATTATTCCGTTTAAACCAAATTTTATTATAACTAACTTTATAATAAAACTAATTAGTTATCATAAAAAATTTATCTTATAAATTCTCTAATGAATTTTATTATAACTATGTTTATAATAAAACTAATTAATTATCATAAGAAATTTATCCTATAAATTCTCTTATGAATTATTCCGTTTAAACCAAGTTTTATTATAACTAACTTTATAATAAAACTAATTAATCTCTCCTTTTATTATGGAATAAATTTTATAAGAAATTTATAAACTTTCTTATTATGAAAAAATCAATTCATAATTGATTTTATAAAAATAAAATTAAAATAAACCAATTCATGGATTATTTTAACTTCCATAAAAAGAATAAATTTCTATAAATTTATTTATATAAATTTCTTTATACAAATTTATTTATCCATAATTTATAAAATAAATCGCGCTAGATTTACTTTATTAATTAAACCAAAACTAATTGGTTATCTTCCCAATAGGTCCGACCAACCAAGGAGGGTTGGCACCCTCTTTGGCCGGCCCAAACCGAGCCGAACCAACGTGAATTAAACTCGTTTAATTCGCCCAAAAAGCCTTTAAAAGACTTAGCCATTTTTAGCTTCCATTGCGCCTTTGATTAACTCAGATTCGACTTATTTCTCTTGATCAAAAAATCAAATTTTCAACTCGTTTTAAATCTCTCGGATTACTCGTAGTACGTGTGACTAAATAGGCTTTCGATTTATGTTGGCCGTCTATAATTAACCAATTATAGAACGATCATGAGTGGCACCTAGTAGTACATCATGATCCCCAATTAATCGAAAGATCAACGGTTTGACCCCAGAAGAAATTATTCTGAAACCCTTCAGCAGCTCTAATAAATCGTGTCTCATTCCCTTCACCATCTTATACCCACTTGGTTCAGGACACGGTCTATTTGTGTCAGTCCCCACTAGGCTGACTACGTCACACCTAGCCCAAGTAGTGTCTTTCTCGTCCTTTGGATTTCTAGTTACTCTCATGTATGTTAGAGACTCGCACTCTAAACATGATATACTCTGGCCAGAGGTTTTGAGTAACAATCCGACGATAGGCCTGGGTATACATCTCCTCGCAAGGAGTGGTGAATCCTTTGTAGGCTGTTCAAACATCTTCGGGCACTTCGGCTTATACCCAATCATCCTGGGTCCACACCTCCTTGGAGATGCTTGCTTAAGATGTTAAAGTATAAGTCTTCATGACCAAGATGACTTGAACACCGCAAGTTAAAGGAACATCGCACTTAAGCCGCAGTAAGAACTTCATTGACATATCTATATAGATAACCTTATGAAGTCTTACAGCTAGTCACTCCAATGAACTAGTTCCCTTAACTAGCATCCATGTTTATCTCCGGACATCCCAATGTCACCAGCCAGTGAGAATCAGCTGATTAGAGAATAACTCATGCTAGTCTCAACAGAATTGATAGTTTCTGTATTTATCAATTCATCGACTAGGGATACTTTCAATACTTCACATTTGCACATTTAGAGATAATCACTAGTTGTGATCCGATCACAAATTCTCTTATGTTGTGAGTTGTATTGCGGGCATTCAGTAGATGAGTTTAAGATCCCAATCAAATACATAAACATGTATACTCAAATAGTGAATTATCATTTATTAAAATAAATGTTTACAATCATAAGGCGATTGCCTTAGGACACTTCTCTCATATCACTAACAAACTCCCACTTGGCCTAATGCCAATCGCTACGGTATCCAACACCACAAGCTCTAACATGACTCTCAAACTTGCTCTGAGGCAAGACCATTGTTAAAGGATCCGCTAAATTTCTTTCAGTGGGAATTTTCTCAATTTGTATATCATTCCTACTTATAATCTCTCTGATCAAATGATAGCGGCGAAGCACGTGTTTGGATCGCTGATGAGACCTTGGTTCCTTTGCTTGTGCAATAGCTCCATTGTTGTCGCAGTAAACCGGCACTGTATCATCAATGGTTGGAACCATGCCAAGTTCGAAGACGAACTTCTTGATCCAGACTGCTTCCTTTGCTGCTTCCGAAGCTGCGATATATTCTGCTTCCGTGGTGGAATCCGCTACGATGTCTTGTTTGGAACTTTTCCAACTTACTGCGCCTCCATTCAAAATGAATACGTATCCAGACTGAGATTTGGAGTCATCCTTATCCATGGGCGGAGCCTATTAAGGCCCAGTGTGGGCAACTGCCCACACTGGGCCCTACAAAAAAAGTTTAGTAGTACTAATAAATTAAAAAAAAAGAAAAAGTAAACACGCATTACGATAACAAATTAAAAAATAACAAAAAATATAAATATTAAAATGTCTCGACATGCAGATAGATTAAAATAATGAAAACATATTAAAAGGAAGAAACTTTTGTTCGTAACTTTGACGTGAGACGCCGCCTCGCCGACTCGCCGGATCACGCTCGTCGCCTCGCGCCCTTGCCGCCCCGACGGCCCGACACTCCATGGGAGTCAAATTTTCCAATCTTTATACTTAATACTCTACAAAATTGCATAAAAGCGAAACGGCTAAAGGTAATCACCTAACCCTAATTCCTAAATCCCTATTTATTTTTTCCTGTCAATTAATCTAGTTTATATGTGACTTATGATTATTTTTTATTTATTTTCATTAGGAAATTATTTTATCGACAATGCATAGATTTTTTAAAAGAAAACATTCAGAATTAGATGAACAAAATATTGAAGAGGTCAAAGATGTTAGAGTTGAAAATTTTGATTTTTCACAATTACCGGCAGATCCTGGACTAAGAATTCCAATTTGTGATTATAATGCTAATATTAGGGATCAAGTTCGAAGAATATATTTGCAAAGAGGTCCATGTCAACCTTCAGGATATGAATTCCCAAAACGAAAATTTGGAGAAAGTTAATTTAGACGGTTCAATCCTTCTTGGTTTAAGGAATTTGGTGATTGGTTGGAGTATAGTATAGAAAAAGATGCTGCATATTGCTTGTATTGCTATCTCTTCAAGACAACAAAGGGAAAACAAGCAGGAGGAGAAACTTTTGTTAGAGAAGGCTTTACAAATTGGAAGAGTAAAGATAGGTTACATATTCATGTTGGACAACATGATAGTGAACATCATAAAGCTCGAATGAATTGTGAAGCTTTGATAAATCAAGATGAGCACATTCAATCAATTCTGCACAAACAGTCAAAGCAAATGCGGAATAATTATCGTATCCGTCTCAATGTTTCAATTGATTGTATCAGAGTTTTGTTGCGACAAGGAAATTCATTTCGAGGTCACGATGAAACTGAAGGTTCTCTTAATCCTGGAAACTTTCTTATTCAATTAGAGTTTTTAGGTGCTCATAATAAAGAGATTAATGATGTGATATTGAAAAATGCTCCTAAAAATTGCAAGTTAACATCACCTGATATTCAGAAGGATATTGTGAGTGCTTGTGCAACTGAAACAATTAATATTATTATCAGAGATATTGGTGATTCATTGTTCTCTATTTTAGTTGATGAATCTCATGATGTGTCAGCAAAGGAGCAAATGTCAGTTGTTTTGCGTTATGTGGATAGCAGTGGGCATGTAAATGAGCGTTTTATCGGAATTGAACATGTTACTAGTACTACAACACTCTCACTTAAAGTTGCCATTGATAAGATGTTTTCTAAATATAATTTGAGTATGTCTAAGTTGAGAGGACAAGGTTACGATGGAGCAAGTAATATGCAAGGTAAATTTAATGGTCTAAAAACACTTATTTTAAAGGAGAACCCATGTGCATTTTACATTCATTGTTTTGCCCATCAACTTCAACTAGCTCTTATTGCCGTGTCAAAGAAAAATCTTCCGATTTCTAATTTCTTTCGCATTGTTGGTGATGTGATAAATGTTGTTGGATCATCCTGCAAACGGTCTTATCTTTTAAAGGAGAAACATTCAGATTTTATTATTGAGGCATTGGAGAGGGATGAAATTTCTACTGGTCGGGGACTCAATCAAGAAACTTCCCTTCAACGTGCTGGGGATACACGTTGGGGGTCACATTATAATTCTTTGATCAGATTAATTTCTATGTTCTCTGCTGTCAGTGATGTACTTGAAATGATTTCAGAAGATAATTCCAGTTCTCCTGATCAAAAAACTGAGGCTTTTAATTTATTGGAGTCAATACTTTTATTTGATTTTGCATTCAATCTACACTTGATGAAACACGTCTTAGGGATTTCAAATGAATTGTCAATGGCATTACAAAAAAAAGATCAGGATATTGTGAATGCAATGGATTTGGTACAAGTATGCAAACACCGACTTCAAAGAATGAGAGATGATGGTTGGGATTCATTTTTAGAAAAGGTTCATTGTTTTTGTCAACAACATTACATTGTGTTCTCAAAATGGATGATATGTTCACACGATGGGCACCACGTGGTCGTCCCCATCGTAATCCACCAGAATTGATAAATTTACATCACTATCGTGTTGATTTGTTCTATGGTGTTATTGATATGCAACTTCAAGAGTTAAATGATCGTTTCTCAGAGGCAGGTATGGAGTTACTTCGTTGTGTAGCTTGTTTGTGTCCACAAAATTCATTTTCAGCTTTTGACAAGAACAAATTGATACAACTAGCTGAATTTTATCCACAAGATTTCTCGAGGTTTGATCTTCTTGTACTAGATGATCAACTTGATACTTATATATGTGATATGCATTCTAACAAAACATTTCAAGAATTGAAAAGCCTGGGTGATCATTCAGAGAAGTTAGTTATGTCAAAGAAAAATTTGGTGTACCCGTTGGTTTATAAGCTTTTGACATTGGCATTAATTCTACCGGTTGCGACTGCGACAGTAGAGAGAGTATTTTCTGCCATGAGAATTGTGAAAGACAGGTTGCGTAATCGAATGAGTGATGATTGGATGAATGATAGTCTCATTGTTTACGTAGAAAAAGATATATTTCTATCAGTTGATAATAAAGCTATTGTACAAAGGTTTCAAAATATGAAGACTCGAAAAGAACAATTGTAAGGTAATTATTTTGTGATCCTTTATGATTATAAAATTTTATATCTTTTTCATAAATTATATTATATTGTTAATTGCCTACACTGAATTAATATTCTAGCTCCGCCTTTGTCCTTATCTGTCTGGAAACAGGCATCTGTATACCCACGTATTATCATATCTCCTTCTCCATATATTAGGAACATATCCTTAGTTTTTCTTAAGTACTTAAGAATTGTCTTAACAGCCGCCCAATGATTCATTCCTGGATCCGACTGGTATCTGCTTGTGACGCTCAAAGCATACGATACATCGGGCCTTGTACATAACATAGCATACATGATAGATCCTATCGCGGATGCATAGGGAATCTTGTTCATGCAAATCCTCTCGTCTTCTATGCGCGGACACATAGACTTTGAAAGGTTGATCCCATGCCTGATGGGAAGGTAACCTTTCTTGGATTCCGACATGCTAAACCTTTTTAGCACTCGGTCTATATATGTAGACTGCGAAAGACCAAGCAACCGATTTGATCTATCTCTATAGATTCTAATCCCAAGGATATAGGTTGCTTCTCCCAGGTCTTTCATGGAGAAAATTTTGGACAACCAAATTTTAGCTGTCTGTAAGACTGATATATCGTTTCCTATAAGTAAGATGTTATCGACATATAATACTAGGAATACGACTGCACTCCCACTAACCTTCTTGTACACACAAGGTTCGTCTGGATTTTGTGAGAAATCAAACTTTTTGATTGTCTCGTCAAAACGGATGTTCCAGCTCCTATATGCTTGCTTCAGTCCATATATGGATCGTCGAAGCTTGCATACTTTGGTTTTATCAACCGATGTGAAACATTCAGGTTGTATCATGTATACATCCTCAAGCAGGTTTCCGTTAAGGAAAGCTGTTTTCACATCATTTGTCATATCTCATAATCATAATGAGCTGCTATGGCTAGGAGCATCCGAATGGATTTAAGCATAGCTACTGGCGAATAAATTTCGTCATAATCAATTCCTTGCTTCTGACGATATCCTTTTGCCACTAATCTAGCCTTAAAGGTAACAACATTACCTTCCATGTCGGTTTTCTTCTTGAAAACCCACTTACACCCTATGGGCTTAATCCCTTCAGGTGGGTTAACCAAGTCCCATACTTGGTTTTCGTACATGGAATCCATTTCCGACTTCATGGCCTCAAGTCATTTGTCCCTTTTTGAACTTTTCAGAACATCTTCATAACTGATAGGTTCGTCATCGCTTATGAGTAACACGTCGTTCGATTCACTTATGAGAAATCCGTATCACTCTAGAATATTACGTGTCCTATCAGATTTACGAAAAGGTGGTGTAGTTTTAGGTTCAACTGATAGCTCATCATTATGAGGTATTGGTTGTGGATCTAGACTAGGTGTCTCTGTAATGTCTATTGGAGTTTCTTGAACTTCATCAAGTTCAATCCCACTCCCACTGTTTTCTTGTAAAAGAAATTCTTTTTCCAGAAATACAGCATACCTTGAAACAAACACCTTTTGTTCCAAGGGATGATAGAATTGGTAACCCTTCGTTTCCTTAGGGTATCCAATAAATAGACATTTATCAAACTTAGCATCCAATTTGTCTGATACAATCCGCTTCACATAAGCAGGACAACCCCATATCTTAAGGTGAGTTAAGTGGGATTTCTTACTATTCCATGTCTCATATGGAGTAGTAGAGACTACCTTGATCGGAACTCTGTTTAGCAAGTAAACAGCTGTCTTAAGTGCATAGCCCCAAAAGAATTTTGGAAGAGTTGCATGATTCATCATCGACCTAACCATGTCTATCAAGGTTCGGTTGTGCCTCTCAGATACACCATTATGCTGTGGTGTATACGGCGGAGTCCATTGGGATAATATCTCATTGTCCCTAAGATAATCTTGAAACTCTTGACTTAAGTATTCACCACCCCGATCTGATCGAAGTATTTTAATACTTTTGTTAAGCTGTTTCTCTACATCATTTCTGAACTCTTTGAATTTCTCAAAGACTTCAAATTTGTGTTTCATCAAGAACACGTACCCGAATCGTGAGTGATCATCGATAAAGGTGATAAAGTAGCTATAGCCTCCTTGTGCAAGAGTTGACATTGGTCCACATACATCAGTATGTATTAGACCAAGCAATTCTCCCACTAGATTACCTTTTCCGGAAAAGGGTAATTTGGTCATCTTGCCTTTTAAGCATGATTCGCATGTATCAAATGAATCGGGTTCAAATGATTCCAAAATTCCACATCGGTGTAATTCGGTCATGCGTTTCTTACTTACATGGCCAAGACGGCAATGCCAAGTGTAAGAGTCTATTCGATTATCTATTCGAGCACGTTTGTTGCTAACTTCGATATTGAAAACGTCACTGGATAAATCTAACGTGTAGATACCATTGCACAAAGTTCCATTCCCATAAAGAACGCCATTTAAAGTTATGTAACAACAATTGTTACTAAAAGTTAAATGATAACCCTTTTCATTCAAACATGAAATAGATACAATGTTCTTTATTATCGAAGGACAAAATAACAATTATCCAATTCTAAGACACGTCCAGTTGGGAGCTTTAGCAAATATGTTCCGATGGCAACAGCAGCAATCTTTGCTCCGTTTCCAACTCGCAAATTCGCTTCTCTTTTGACGAGTCTTCTTCTATTCCTTAGCCCCAGTATGTTATTACATATATGTGAGCTACACCCAGTATCAAGTACCCATGTGTTTGAGGAAATAGAGTGACATTCAATAACGAAGATACTTGAAGAGGATGGGGCATCGGATGCCTTCTCTTTCAAGGACTCAAGATAAACCTTGCAGTTTCTTCGCCAGTGACCCTCCTTGCCACAATGATGGCAAGTGCCTTTTAGGGTATTTTCAGTCTTTTTGGCTTTTTTCTTCTTTCCCTTATTCTGTTCTTTGGCCTTTCTCTTAGAACTTTTCTTCGAGGAACCAACTAACAGTACCGTCTTTTGATCCTGCTTCACAGAAGGCTCTACAGTCTTCAGCAGGTTGAACAACTCAGGAAACTGGTCTGGAGTTGCATTTTCAGGAGGACGGTTGGGAAGTTGATCTTCAAGGACATAAGCAAGCTTCTCTACCTTGAGGACTATCCTCAGGTTTCGAAGCCAGTCCATGAAGTTAGGCCCAGTCAGTTTATTGGTGTCCAAAATGGAACGCAAGTTTAGGGAAGACATGATCGAGTGATTATCCTAGAAATACAAATTGAGATTATGTGAGAAGAATGATTAAAGAATGTATCATTATACATAAATTAAATCCTATTTTTTTTACGAATTGAGTCACCATTATTATCAATTCGGGAGATCGTAGGAACATCTCCAAATAGGTTGATATTCAACCATAGATAAGAACAACCATGACTGTGGCCCTCAAGTTATTCTTAGCTATGAAGGTAGGTAATTATACCGATTACACATCACATATATGTAACTATCACATTATGCTATCAACTAATTGAATGTTTGCATGAAACATTGGGTTGTTAACTCATTAACAAGTATGCAATAATATACATAGCACCCAACTGCACCTCTCTTTACATCGACATTGGCTGTGGCACAACAAATCGATGCTCCAAGCTTAAGGCTGACCCATTAATCAAGAAATAGTTTTAATATGGTTAGAGCTCATTCAACCGCTTAGTCAGGCTTGGATGTGTCCAACAACCAAAACTAATGATTGACCTCTGACTCCAACTATATTATTAATAAACTAATTCCATGGTTTGAACATGTTGAAGTTCAAGTCGGGCATAGATGTGTCCATCAACCCAAAAGAGAAACAAAACTCCGATTCTAACTATATTAATGGAAGGTGTTGGCCTTAATATTTTGTAAGGGGTTTTGGGTCTCATCCTTTCTTTTCTAAGCACATTCATGACATAGAATTATGTCATGACTAACGATTTCCTTAATTAAGTATGTATGTGACTTAAGTTATCAAGTCTCATTAATTGAATTAGGAACCGGATTTCCTAATTCCAATTTCATACTTAATTAAAGGAATTGTTTTGGGAAACAATTTCCTAAATTATCATAATTAATTTCGAAAATAATATGTTCAAGACTTTGATTTCTCTAAATCAAATCTTATTAAATTAAGAAACAAATCCCTTAATTCAACTACATATTATTTTCATGAAAATCTCATTTAAGAAAACTCTATAAGAAACAATTTTCCAAATTAATTTTGGAGACAACAATATATAAGAGCATCACCTCTTCAAACATATTTTATTCATGGATTTAATTAATTACAACAAATTGTTTTCTAAGGGTGGCTCCCCGAGGCTCAGATACCCAAAGAAAAGTAATGTGTTGTAAATCCAATTGGACGGCTCCCCGAGACTCAATTCAAATCAAATATGACAATTTCAATTAAAAATTGGGAAATTAAATTACAACAACTAACTTTAAAATTGACGGCTCCCCGAGACTAAATCCAAAATAAAGAATTTTGTTGTAAATTTAAAAACCAATTCAAATTTAATTGTTAATTAACTGTCTATGAATTTGTCTAGACTTTCTTAAACGAAAGTGCCCAAAATTGCGAGATTTCAAAAATAGATTTTCAGAATAATTGTAAGTTTCTGGTACAAAGGAAACTTACATATTTTCAAAATTGAAAAATTTCTAAAAAAGAATATTTTCCAAAATTGGAAAGTTTCCAAAGATGGGAAGTTTTCACAATTATTATAAAATTTCAGAAATAAGAAAATTTCAAACGTTTGCGAAATTTCATGAGAATTTCCAAACTTTGAAATTTCTAAATCTAAAATTTATTATAATTTGAAAGTTTCCATAATTGAATTTTTTTTTTTCCGAAATTAAGATCATGACAAAGTTTTCCACAAAATAATTATATGATTAAGTCGAACACTAACCGGCTCTGATACCACTGTTGGGACCGGGTGCATGTCGACAAGGATACGAGTTCGTAAAATTTTAAATTTTTTACGTGCAGCGTAAGAATTTGCATAAAATAATTTCCTAAATTATTTTAACTTCGTATTTAGCATGCAATCTTATGGTGTGTTGACATAATCATAAAATAAAATTTTGCGGAAAAGTAAACTAATTTACCAAGTACCTCGCGTAACTCGAAGTAAGGGACGAGATCCAACCGTAGCGTCCCTTGGAAGCTCCGCCTCTATTCGCGTCCACGCCGAGTTCTCTTCGGGATGACTTCGCAAAGTCACGAGTTTTGTGCCGACGAGAACTACTAGATTCTCGGAAGGCACAACAAAGAAGATCAAGAGAAGAAAAGGAAACTAACCAACGAAGTAACGGAATCAAATTCCGAGAGAGAGGGAGACGTGATCCGCTTCTTCTTCTTTTTGGTTGGTTTCTTCTTCTCCTTGAAGCTCACGGCAACACCTTGCCTTGGTGTAGGTTGGGCGCCGGCCCTAATGGAGCTAGGGTGGCCGCCGGCCCTAATGGAAGGGAGGGGGAAGGAGGAGAGAAGAGAAGAGAGAGAGGGAGAGCTCTATTTCGATTATCCAAATCATAGGAATCCAAGGCTTGCCTATGGTTCCTTATATAGTTGCTTCTCCCTTGCCAAGTCTCCTCTTAACCGAATTAACGGAATTTACGGAATTAGTTATCATAAGAAATTTATCATATAAATTCTATTATGAATTATTCCGTTTAAACCAAGTTTTATTATAACTAACTTTATAATAAAACTAATTAGTTATTGTAAGAAATTTATCTTATAAATTCTTTTATGAATTTTATTATAACTAACTTTATAATAAAACTAATTAATTATCATAAGAAATTTATCCTATAAATTATCTTATGAATTATTCCGTTTAAACCAAGTTTTATTATAACTAACTTTATAATAAAACTAATTAGTTATCATAAAAAATTTATCTTATAAATTTTCTAATGAATTTTATTATAACTAAGTTTCTAATAAAACTAATTAATTATCATAAGAAATTTATCCTATAAATTCTCTTATGAATTATTCCGTTTAAACCAAGTTTTATTATAACTAACTTTATAATAAAACTAATTAATCTCTCCTTTTATTATGGAATAAATTTTATAAGAAATTTATAAACTTTCTTATTATGAAAAAATCAATTCATAATTGATTTTATAAAAATAAAATTAAAATAAACCAATTCATGGATTATTTTAACTTCCATAAAAAAAATAAATTTCTATAAATTTATTTATATAAATTTCTTTATACAAATTTATTTATTCATAATTTATAAAATAAATCGCGCTAGAATTACTTTATTAATTAAACCAAAATTAATTGGTTATCTTCCCAATAGGTGGCCGACCAACCAAGGAGGGTTGGCACCCTCTTTGGCCGGCCCAAACCGAGCCGAACCAACGCGAATTAAACTCATTTAATTCGCCCAAAAAGTCTTCAAAAGATTTAGCCATTTTTAGCTTCCATTGCGCCTCTGATTAACTCAGATTCGACTTATTTCTCTTGATCGGAAAATCAAATTTTTAACTCGTTTTAAATCCCTCGGATTACTCGTAGTACGTGTGACTAAATAGTCTTTCGATTTATGTTGGCCGTCTATAATTAACCAATTATAGAACGATCATGAGTGGCACCTAATAGTACATCATGATCCCCAATTAATCGAAAGATCAACGGTTTGACCCCAGAAGAAATTATTCTGAAACCGTTCAGCAGCTCTAATGAATCGTGTCTCATTCCCTTCACCATCTTATACCCACTTGGTTCAGGACACGGTCTATTTGTGTCAGTCCCCACTAGGCTGACTACGTCACACCTAGCCCAAGTAGTGTCTTTCTCGTCCTTTGGATTTCTAGTTACTCTCATGTATTTTAGAGACTCGCACTCTAAACATGATATACTCTGACCAGAGGTTTTGAGTAACAATCCGACGATAGGCCTGGGTATACATCTCCTCGCAAGGAGTGGTGAATCCTTTGTAGGCTGTTCAAACATCTTCGGGCACTTCGACTTATACCCAATCATCCTGGGTCCACACCTCCTTGGAGATGCTTGCTTAAGATGTTAAAGTATAAGTCTTCATGACCAAGATGACTTGAACACCGCAAGTCAAAGGAACATCGCACTTAAGCCGCAGTAAGAATTTTATTGACATATCTATATAGATAACCTTATGAAGTCTTACAGCTAGTCACTCCAATGAACTAGTTCCCTTAACTAGCATCTATGTTTATCTCCGGACATCCCAATGTCACCAGCTAGTGAGAATCAGCTGATTAGAGAATAACCCATGCTAGTCTCAACAGAATTGATAGTGTCCGTATTTATCAATTCATCGACTAGGGATATTTTCAATACTTCACATTTGCACATTTAGAGATAATCACTAGTTGTGATCCCATCACAAATTCTCTTATGCTGTGAGTTGTATTGCGGGCATTCAGTAAATGAGTTTAAGATCTCAATCAAATACATAAACATGTATACTCAAATAGTGAATTATCATTTATTAAAATAAATGTTTACAATCATAAGGCGATTGCCTTAGGACACTTCTCTCATATCACTAACACCAGGAATCACCCATACCTACTGAGCAGACTCAGATTGAGCTCAAGCCATTGCCAGATCATTTAAAATATGTTTATCTAGGAGAGGAGCAGAATTTTCCTATCATCATCGCCCAGAACTTAGATTCAAAGCAAGAAGACAAGTTATTACAAGTTCTGAGGCAGCACAAGAAAGTCATTGAGTGGACTTTAGCGAATATACCAGGTATTAGCCCAGTTATTTGTATGCACAGGATATTTTTGAAAGAGAATGTCAAGCCAGTTAGGCAGCCACAAAGAAGACTCAATCCACTGATTTTCGATGTAGTAAAGAATGAGGTGACTCGACTCTTACAGGCAGGTATCATCTACCCTATTTTTGATAGCCAGTGGATTAGTTACATCCATGTGGTGCCTAAGAAATCAGGAATTACAGTGGTAGAAAATGAAAGCAATGAATTAGTGCCCACCAGAGTAAAGAATTTATGGAGAGTTTGTATTGACTACAGGAAGCTAAACCAAGTCACGAGGAAAGATCACTTTCCCTTGCCTTTTATTGATCAGATGCTTGATAGGCTGGCAGGGAAGTCTCACTACTGCTTCTTGGATGAGTACTCAGGATATTTTCAGATTTGCATAGACTCGGAGGATCAGGAGAAGACCACCTTCACTTGTCCCTTCGGCACTTTTGCATATAGACGGATGTCATTCGGACTCTGCAATGCTCCAGGAACTTTCCAGCGATGCATGGTAAGTATTTTTAGTGAGTTATTAGAGCACTGCATAGAGATTTTCATGGATGATTTTTCTGTATTTGGTACTTCATTTGATTCCTGTTTAGATAATTTGTCTAGGGTTTTACATAGATGCATTGAGACTAATCTTGTGCTTAATTTTGAAAAATGTCATTTTATAGTAGAGCATGGTATTGTATTAGGTCATATAGTCTCTAGGAGAGGTATTGAGGTAGATCCTGCTAAAATTAGTATTATATCTTCTTTATCTTACCTCGTATGCGTACGGGATGTTCGAGCTTTTCTTGGTCATGCAAGATTCTACCGTAGATTTATTAGAGACTTCAGTGAGATTGCTCGGCCCTTGACTAGATTGTTGCAAAAAGATGTTGACTTTTGTTTTGATGATAAGTGCAAAAAGGCTTTTCAGAGATTAAGGGAGGCTCTTACTTCAGCTCCTATTATTAGATCCCCTGATTAGAATTTACCATTTGAACTAATGTGTGATGCATCTAATTTTGCTGTAGGAGTTGTTCTTGCACAGAGGGTGGATGGAGTACTACATGTCATCTGCTATGCTTCCAAGACCCTAGATGCTGCACAAGCCAACTGAAAAAGAGCTTCTTGCTATTGTTTTTGCTTTAGACCGATTTAGATCTTATTTGTTGTGCTCACATGTTATGGTTTTTTTAATCATGCAGCTCTTAAGTACCTTTTGAAAAAGCCAGATGCTAAGCCTAGACTAATCAGATGGATGCTTCTACTCCAAGAATTTGACTTAGAAATTCGAGATAGGAGTGGCAAAGAGAACCTGGTTGCAGACCATTTGAGCAGAATTGAAGGAGATGGATCCCCTACCACTATTGATGATGACTTTAGAGACGAACACCTTCTTGTGATACATGGTGAGTCGCCCTGGTATGCAGATCTAGTTAACTTTTTAGCAGCTCATGTTTTTCCTACACAATTTTCTAAGGCTCAAAAAGATAAACTCAAAAGTGATGCTAAATTTTATGTGTGGGATGATCCTTATTTGTGGAAGTTTTGTAATGATCAAATAATTAGAAGATGCATACCTGACCATGAATTTTATTCAGTCCTTACATTTTGTCATTCATTAGCCTGTGGGGGACATTTTGGACCACAGAAGACAGCTAAGAAAGTTTTAGAGTGTGGTTTATATTGGCCTACCTTATTTCATGATGCATATTTGTTTTATAAAAATTGTTATAGATGTCAGAGAACTGGCAACATAAGAACTAGAAATGAAATGCCCCAACAGACTATGCTTTTTTATGAGATATTTGATGTTTGGGTAATAGACTTTATGGGACATTTTCCTGCATCTTATGGTTACTTGTATATTTTACTTGTTGTTGACTATGTTTCTAAATGGGTGGAGGTCATTCCCTCCAGGACTGATGATTCTTGTGTTGTTAGTTTTGTCAAGTCACATATTTTTTGCAGGTTTGGGATTCCAATGGCTATAATAAGTGATCAAGATACTCATTTTTGCAACAAACACATGAATGCTCTACTTAATAAGTATGGGGTTGTGCACAAAGTTTCTACCTCCTACCATCCCCAAACTAACGGGCAAGCCGAAATTTCAAATAGAGAGATCAAAGCAATTTTGAAAAAGACCGTTGGGCCTAATAAGAAAGATTGGAGCAAGAGACTTGATGATGCACTATGGGCCTACCGGACGGCATACAAGACCCCCATTGGAATGTCTCCCTACCGACTAGTCTATGGGAAAGCTTGTCATCTACCCGTGGAGATAGAGCACAAAGCTTATTGGGTGGTGAAAGCTTGCAACTTTGATGCTACTAAAGTGGGAGAAGAAAGGAAGCTTCAACTTCAAGAACTTGAGGAGATTAGTCTAGAAGCATTTGAGAACTCAAGGATTTATAAGGAAAATACCAAGATCTTCCATGACAAACATATAGTGAGGAAAGAATTCCAAATTGGCGACAAGGTTCTATTGTACAAGTCAAGGCTCAAGTTGATTAAAGGTAAGTTGAGGTCAAGATGGGAAGGTCCATTTCTTGTAACTAACAATTTTCCTTATGGTGTTGTTGAAATCAAAGATGAGGCTAATGGTTTTGTTTGGAGAGTTAATGGCCACCGGCTCAAGAAATACTTTTAAGAATTAAAAGAGCTAGATGTGGATGGTTTAGACATCAAAGATGCTATCTACCCAACTTAGAGGAGAGTTTATTTTCTTGCACTTTTATTTCATTGTAAATACCATTTTATTATTTTCAAGTAGTTCGACTTTTCTTTTACAATGAGTTCTTGATAATAAATGTTTAGGTAGTGTAGGATGAATAAAGAGTCATGGTAGACACCATTTTACCCTTTTTGGCACCTTACCTCTTACATAATTAGGAATAAATGTATCCCTCTAGATTTTTTCTATCATTTTAGAGTCTCTTGAAAGCAAATTAAATTTGGTTGTTAAAACTTAAAATTTAAGTCAATGGATGAAAATTCTTGGATGCTTGAGTACTACTTAGTTATGGACTCTAGAGTGATGATTTATGATGAATTCTTTTTACCTACTGAGGGCTTAGCCTAATTTTTGAGATACACACATGTGATTGTACTCTAGAACTTGCTTAGGTTCCTTCAAATCATATTTCTATGATTGGACCATATTCATAGAGGTTAATCACTTTGTTTTCTTTTTTCATATCGGTTTTTGCAATAATCCTTGTGGATACATGCCTTATTCTTTTTCCTTCTCCATATTTTCTGCTCATAACTATATTTCTCCATGGACTTGGTTACTTTGGATTGTTCTTGATATTACTTTGCCCGAGACGGTCAAAAGGCTAAGTGTGGTAGAGGTGGCTAGAGCTTTGAAAAATTATGGTAAGAAGTGATAATTTGAAAGATTTTGGAAGTTTCTTGTTGTTGAATTGCACGTGGAAATCTGTTTTGATGATTTTTAAAAGGATGAGGAGAGTATCAAGGATGCAACTCAAAATGAATGGAAAAAAAATGCAAGAAAAGAATGATGAAGAGGTGGTGCCAAGTTGATGGAGTGGCGTATCAAGAATGAGTTGCAACAATTGGTTAGTGAAGGCTACACGTGGAACATCTAAGTTCTTGAATATAATTTGATGTTTCATGCTCCATGAGACAAATTTTGAAGGGAATGAGAGCCTACATAAGGAGTTGCAATAGTTGTATCAACTAGTGGTAGTTAAGTGTCAAATTTTTGTGACCAACTCTTCAATTTCTGATTAGTAATTCAAGTAGAATACATAAAGGGCAGGTCTTCACAGCCTACATGTGTTGAATCAGTAATGTATAGAGCAGGATTATGGCACACTGAAGCAAGTGGCTGAATTGAAGCTTGAATGGTATCAAGAAAAGTTGAAATTTTTCGGTTTCAAGCTTGTTTTAACCCCTACTTCCAAGAGCTGCACCCAATTGCTGGAATTCAGAATCAAAGAGCAGAAGTTAAGCTGCTACAATTTCGTGGAGATGAGGAAGCATGCCCCTCGGATGTGCACGCAAACCTCCAGCTTGCCTCCATGTCATCTTTCACCTGAAGACATCAACTAAGTCCATGTGTACCTGTATACATGCACACTCATGTACACATATGAGAACACAATAAATCATAACTTAATCATATTCCTCATACACATCAAAACCCTATGATCCTCCAGATCATCTCAGGGTCGATTGTCTCAATAGTATGATGGTTAGATTATTATTCATTATACATGTGATCGACCTGGGCATGTTAGGTTGAGTTATGTATGATGACCGGAGGGATTGCATATCTTAGAGTCATGCACCAACCCTGCACTGTTTCATGCAGGCAATCATCGGCATCCCTTATGGTCTGAGCCCATCGACAGTCCTTGATCTGTATACACGATCACTCATGAGTTAGTGGATACCGTTGAGTGTGTATTTGCTTTGTACTGCTCCACTCGGACACTGATAGGTAGTGGTTCCAGAGCATGGTAGCAGGCAGGGATCTGTTGTATGAATGTTTCAAATTATCCGTTGTACAGGGGAGATGTTGTCCGATTGTATATTGGACCAGCGACTCCTTTGATCTCGGGACGTGACAACAGGTCATAAGTAAACGATCGAGTGAGTAGGGTTGTGACAACTATACGCACTCTGTCATCACTGCTCTTGAGTGACCAAGTGAACAGGATGCTGGTGGAGTGAACACTCCTGTAACGTCCGTTTTTTTTTTCATAAAGCGGCGTTACGTTAACATCCTTAGGGCATGTAGACATCATAAGGCAGCGGAATAACTTTAACTTATACATGCTCTACTAACATTCTTAACATAATGACATGGGAACCTTGACATATTGACTTCAAACTTAAGCATCACACCATATCATACTTAACATCACATCATAGAGTTCCATAAGTCATTATTAAAACATATAAGTAACCAAAGTAAGGTTCTAACATAACCGGTCAACATATGGTTTCCTGGGCCAAGTCACTACCACACACATGCGTTCTTGCCCTCCTGCTGCTTCCATCATTGTCCCCTTGAATGATCTGCGGTATAAGGAAATAAGACTATAAGCACACAGGCTTAGTAAGACTCTTTCCTACTCACAAAAATCATTCATCATCTCATAACAAGCACATGAATCATTAACATACTTGGTGCTCTACTTAGAACATAACATCTTGGATCACTTATCAAATACATAGCATGGCATGAACATAAACATAAGTGAACATTCTTAAGCATGGCATGATACATGGCATAGACATAAACATAGTAAACATTCTTAAGCATGGCATGATACATGGCATAAACATAAACATAGTAAACATTTTAAGCATGGCATGATACATGGCATAAACATAAACATAGTAAACATTCTAAGCATTCTTGACATGACATAGTACATGGTATAAACATGTCTATAAGGTGTAAATCAACCTGTATGGCTTAAACATAGACATACTTCCTATCATAGCATGTGAACATCTTCTTAACATAATCATGACATAGATCATTTAATCTCATGCATCTTTCTTAACATGAAGCGTAAGCATAAAATCTTATTAGCATAGCATAATGCATAACATGAATGAATGCATGAGTGGAATGCATATACATAAGGATGTTTAACTTTTAAAAACATACTTTTAAATGCTTAAACATAATCATCATATCATCATTGGGGTCCCCGGCTTGTACCACATACATACATCATAAGCGCGCATCCCTAGCAAGTCCGAGGTAGCGAGCCCCGACCTACTAGGGTAAGGACAGCATAGTCGGTAGTCCCCGAACCGAGGCGTTCTTAAGGAGCCCATCCCTGTTGCACAGCTCCGGTAGTGCCAGAACCGTGGACAGCATAGTCGGTAGTCCAGAACCGGAGCGTTCTTAAGGTGCCCATCCCTTGGACCCATACTTCGGTCCGGTACAAGCTCATTCATAAAGTAAAATACTTTATATGCTTCATCATTCATAAGACATTCATGGCATCTTTAACATAGCATAACTTGTTACGGCTCGGCCCGTCTACCGGCTCATTTACCGGTCCTCACGACCGTCGTACCGTCGACCGTCGACCGTCAACCGTGCCGTTTAGCATATTTATGCCTTAAAGACATAAGCATCATCTTTCATTCATAACATGGCATGCATCTTCTTTCGTAAAACATGGCATGCATCATCATTCATAAAACATGACATTCATCTTCCTACATAAGCATGACATGCATACCTACACATCATTCCAATTCCTAGTACTTGCATGATCATAACATAGAAGGTACGCATTGCATTGAACATGACATATTTTCATAGATATTTATCCTACTACATAGAGCTTGTATAATCATGATACATAAGGTAAACATTGTATTTCTTGCCTAAGGATGATATCTATCTTAAGCATACATAGGTAGGATTTCCATAACACTCTACCTACCATTCAAATACATGGCATAAAAACCTAAGACATTCATAATAAACCCTATTAAGCATGGCATCCAATCATAAACATAAAACATAAAACATGGTGCTTAAACATTAGGGTTATGGTTAACATGATTTCTACCACATGCTTGATCCTATACATATAAATACTTTATGGTAAGCATGAACCATCATTCTTTGAACCTTAACTCCACCCCAAACCCTAGATACATGGCTTGGCCGAAACCTATAGGTGGAGTTCCATCAATTCCATAAACATGTACAATAGAATAAGGTAAAGGAACAACCATACATCATCTATGAGACCATAGGAAGTCATTGGGACTCATGATTAGGGTTAACCCTAACCTTTAGTCCACCTTCCTAGGGCTGGCCGAAACTTATAAGGCCATGGGGGCATGAAAAAATTCCATTAAAATCCCCAACCAATCATTAACCATCAATTATATCTTACCATAGGGCACTTGGGGCCCTTACTTGAAATAAATCCTAACTTTTACCCTATTAACCCATCTTGGCCGAAACTTATAGGGTCTCTAGGCCATGTGAAAATTTACATAAATCACCCTCCATCTCCCTTATATCATGATAATACATAAAACATATACTTGAAGTTTAAGACCCAACCCTACCCATGGGTTCTTGAAGTTGGCCGAAACCCTAGGGGATCCTAGAGTACCCCAAAAATTCTCAAAAATTATATTTAATCTCTAAACATCATGAGAGCATATTAGACAACATGATTTAGATTTTTATCATCATTATAGACCAAGAACCCATGGGGCCGAAACCTATAAGGTTAGGTTCATAGGTTTCCTTTGGTTTTCCAACATAAACATCACATACAAAACTTTCATATCATGTTAATCTTCAAGAAAAGCCATTATACCACAAGTGAGGGAGTCTTACCTTGGTTGATCTTGATTATAAACCTTAGATTTGAGAGAAGGATGGAAATCTTGTTGCCTCTTGACCATCCTTAGCCCTTGTACTCTTGTGAAAATCTTAGATCTTGGAGATGAAGCCTTGGTGGAAATTTTTCCAAGGGAGAACCTCTCCTTGAGGTTTCGGCTAGAATGAGGAGGGAGGAGGGGAGCAAATGCAATTGATGGAAGGAAGAAAGAAACTCCCAAACCCCCCTCTTTATCACCCATTAAGGAGGTAAATGAAGAGTCTCTCCATGACCCTTCATCTTCTCCTAAGCCTTAACCAATCTCCATTTCATTTCCTTATAACATTCCCTTGCTAGATGAGTTGGTTAGAGCATACATGGTTGTACAAGAGGTCCAAGATTCAATCCTTGGCCCATGCACCTTTTTTTTTCCTTTTATTTTCTATTATTTTCCCCAAAATTTCGAAAATTCTTTAAAAATTCTCCCATAATTATGTTAATATTTCTCATTAAAACCCCTTTATATTTATATAAATTTCTACCTAAAATTCTCCAATAATTATGGTACCAAAAGCCCATATAAGGCTCATTAGTACTTAACTTCTCAATTTAAATGAGAAAATATGAATTTCTAGGCCAAATTTTATATTAATATTTCTAGGTCCCTCGGAAAATTATCTAGACATGCTCAATATTTTAAGAAAATATTAAGAGAATTTTTCGGATCGTTATAACTCATACCCCAAGTCATAAAGGGGGAGATAACTCTCTCATCTCCTTGTATCACTGAAAGGAGGAAGGATTCCTGCCTGCTACCACGCTCTGGAACCACTACCCGTGAACGACCCAGCGGAGCAGCACAGAGCAACTCCACACACTTGCTGGTATCCACTAACCCATGAGTGGTCATGTGTGCAGATTCAGATGTGACTGACGATGGGCTCATACCACAAGGGAATCAATGATTGTCAACATGCAACAATGCAATGATGGTGCATGATACTAACGCATACGACACCCATCAGATCATCATCCATAACTCAACACAATATGCACAGGTCTGAAACATATATCATCACCTAATGCTCATATCTCTAGGTATACATGCAAGATATATCTAGTAATTTATCAAATGTAGCTATAAATTGACATACCACTATTTCTATACACACATGCACACGTATGTACTTTATAGAGTAAGAACATCAAACAATGAGACTATATAAATAAGAATTCGATCATCTCAAATATCAAACAGTAAGTATCAAGCAAGAAAAACTAGGATAGCGGATATAAGGTAATAAGTATATAGCAAGAAAAACAATGATAGCGGATATAAGATAATAAATGTACTGCAAATCATAAACAAGTTATGCATAAGATAAAATGGTACTACAGGAAACAAGCAAGAAGTACCCGCCTCAATGGAGAAGCCCGTAGATAAAGAGAACTCCTCATTCAAAAGTCCAAAAGCAAATCAATGTCCTGTATCAAAGGATATAATTTAAGCTATCATAACAAAAGATACTAATCGGACTAAATATCAAGTCGTATCCGGATTAACCCAACAATCGATATTAGGTTTAATCCCTTACCCCACTTAACACTCCTACCCTAACTAGAGTAAGAAGGGGAAAATATTTCACGGAGCTAACCCAAAACCAATCCATGATCAAAATACTCCAAGACACGCGTGTACACCACAGAGGTCCCAATGGGGAGCTCTCGGTCACCCAACTAGGTCAAACCTAATCCACACTAGGGTGCCCTCCAAGACGACAATTACCAATATCAACCCATTAGAACGAACTCCACCCCTTTTTGCGGCTCACGGTAGTAGCCAAACCAAAAAAACATGGTCACAGATCTTTCCCAAACAACTCAATCATAGATTCAATCCATCCCAAAGTAGCAAATGCCAAATCCAATATCTTTCAACATGATGCTCATGGCAGGGACCATGTATGAATAGCAACAGACAAGAAATCACACAAAACGGCAAGGGCTTCAAGCCACAATCCCATGCCAGAGAAGCACGCAGTTCAAATGAACTACACTGATTCAGCTTGTACATCACAACTTCGTCTCAGAATTCACAAAAGCACGACTAAAATCTAATCTACCGAAATCAACAAAGCTAGCCAACAGAACATCCAAATCCACAACATCCTAAGTTCCAAAATAAAGCATCAAGTCATCTTTAGCAATCATCCAAAACTTATGCAGTATCATTCTCAATTCATCCGAAATGAACCAAATCCTTACCTCAGATGGACACCGACAGAGATGCTCCAGTCAGATCCGATAAAGCCGACCACTGAGGAAGAAGATAAATCAATCAGTTTCGCCCCCAAACCTAACCTAGGAACTCACTCCACCTCTAAGACCATCACTCCAATGGGATGAGAGTAGGTTGTCGCCAGGAAGAAGAAGAACAACATCCTAACACAGATCTGGCGATGATTCAACCATTCATCACAGAAAACACCACCCTTAAGGAAACCCAAGAGCGAGGCTAAGAGAACCCGAAGCTTACCTAGATGAAAATAGCCGCCAAACGTCGCTAGCTGCTCCCAATCGCCGACCTGTGCAACCAGCTCCCCCCTCTATCTTGCGTGTAATCGATCGAAGCAAAGAGGGCTCAGATGTCGTCGTTGGCCAACCAAAGATCAGCTACTAGTTGCAACCCTCCGATCCGCCGAGTTTCGATGAAGTGGAGAAGATAGATGGTGTCGGCGAAAACAGTGAGGAGAAGAAGAGAGGGTGTGATTTAAGTGTTGCCACTTTTGCACTTTGCCCTTTCCACTCTTGTGTAATCCACAATGAGTCTCTGGATTAGGTCATTTAACTTCTTACCCCTTAACTTAGCCAAAATCGAAGCTAGTCTCTTGATTTTAGGATAAATTTTCAAGTAATCACATAACATAGGTAATAGGGAATGAAACATAATCTGAAGTTGTTTGGTTTAATTTAGATAATCAAATAAAATCTTATTCGTTTGACATAATATAATATTTTACCATATTGCCCTTTTGAATTTATTTAGATAATTTTATTAAATTATTAAATTAAAAAAATATTGGTCAGCGTCGATGTCGACCGTCGGTGTCCGTGTAGGCAGTCGATGTGCAACATCGACGGTCGGCTGTCAGCGTCGAACGTCGACGATCGACTTAGATCGTCGGTGGCTGCCCGTCGACTGTCGGCGTCGACCGCCAACGATCGGTGTCGACCGCCGATCGTTGGTCGCCGGTCGTCGGCGGTGGTCGTCGGCCGCCGGCGGTGATCGTCGGCCGCCGACGGTGGTCACTGGCCGTTATCGATCGTCGGCCGCGAATTATTTTCGGAAGTTAATAAATTGTAATGGTTATTTTTTTCTTAAATATAAATATTGGAGGATAATTCTGGAAAGATAAGTTTCATAATCTCGGAATCAAGAAAAATCTTACTAAGGTTTTCTGATTCTGGTTGCATGACCTTTTCACTGACGTGTCGGGCATCGATTATTACTTGGAAATCGTTAATTATCTAAATCAAACAAGATTTTTATTGATAATATTGGATGGATAACCAAACTTATCAAGGATAACCTCTAACCAAACGCACCCTTAAAATTAAGTGCTGCATGTTAACCCTTTCAACTTAGACATATTTATCGAAACCCCCTTAAATTTCTTAGAAAATATTTTTCACAGTTGGATTTTAGCTATCATATTTTAATAGTCGCTCCTTCCTTCACCGCTATAATCAAAGCTACCATAAAGTTCTTTTCGAACGAACTAAAACTTCCTCAACCACAAATAAAATCGACGCTGTCACTCTCATCCTCGATCATAAGCCTCTTTCTCTCCATGATTGCTATTTTTCTCTATATAATATTTTTTATTACCTGATAAATTTTTAAGATGACGCTGGAAAATTTTTAATTAAGATTTAAGACGACTATAAATACTACAACGTACGAACTCTGCTGTATATATGCACGAACTAATATAGATCAACAAATAATATTAATATTTTTATTACGAATACAACAAAATCATATCACGGTATTTTCTTTTAATAAGAAAATAGAATCATGTAAATTTACATTTTTGAATAATAGTAATGTAAAAGAAAAATAATAGTACCTATTGGATATAGCGCTTTAAATGAACCAAAATAAATTTGATATTTGATTTAATAAGAATTTATTTATATTAATTCAATATATATATATATATATATAATTAATTAAATTTAATTATAAATTATATATATATATATAATTCATTAACCTTCATAAATAATAAATAATATTAATAAATTATATTTGTTAATAAAATTTTTAACGTTAATTAATTAAATAATAAAATTAAAAATAAATCAATTTATATTATCTAATTAAAGAAAAATTATCCTAAACTTCCTATATATAAACTCAACTTCCTATATATAAACTAAATCAAACTAAATTCATTAAAAAAATCAAACTTAAATAATCATTTCAAACTTTAGACATAGCTTGTCAAATAAATTTAAACACGACACAACTAAATTTTCAACCTAATTGAATATTTATTCTAAAATACCAAAATTGTAATCTTTGCCAAAACTTTTATTGATAATGCACTTATCGTAAAGTGGCAAAAGGTCATTCCCGATCTCTAACGCTGATATATATATTCTTTTTGGATATTTTTTGATGATGTTTTTGCTAGAGCGTACATCAAAATCTGATTCCAGTTTCACTTTTCAATTTCACTGGACGATGTAATTTCTATGAAGGGTCAATTTCCAATTTACTCGTTGGAAATCGACCCTTGATAGAAACGACAGTGCAATTGAAATCAGACTTAGATGCACACTCTGAAATAAATCATCAAAAAATATTAAAAAAAATATAGACATTAAAGATCTAAAAACCCACCTTGGCTAATACTATGGAAAATCATGCACAAGTGAAACAAAATTGACACTAGAAGTTCATTAATGAAATTTGAATCAATCATCTAGTAAATTATGAATTGATTCTCCATGGAAATACTCTATTGCTCCCATACAAAGAAGCCAGTAATTCAATGACGAGAGATGCACTAGTAGCTGAATTTCTCCTGCCAAATGGATCTCTCCTATTCAATCAATTACCAGATTAATTTACATGGATGAAAAGTTAGCCAATGAAAAAAGAAGAGAAGGGATAGAGAGAAAGAAATGTATATGAAACATGAATGAACAGATCATGGAGAGAAGACTACCGAATAATATACGATGGAAAGAGAGGACTAGGCGGAGAAAAGAAATTGCATATGAAACATGAAATGAACAACTCATGAAGAATTGGCAAGATTTTTCAATCAACCATTCAAACTCCAGCCTTGATGATGAACTCTGGAGTAAGGTACATGTCGACAACTTGTACCAACTTGTATTTGGCAGAAAAGATAGTAAAAAAAGCATCCCCACAATACATAATAAATGATGATTGTCAAACATTCGCTAATACTAACCATTTGGAACTTTGTGAGTTGGTCCTAAACCATTATTACCAACTTCTTCAATACCACGAACCTAGGAATGTAATTTATACAGCAACAAGTTCAAATCTCAACAGCTTCACCAAGACCAACCAAGTCCAAATGCCACATAATACTTAGTTTGATAATTAGGCTATAAATCAAGTGCCAATAGTAACAGTGTAGAAGAGCCACCCAATCCTAAATTTCAACATCCAAGGCAGTCAACCAAATCAAACACTAGCTACCAGACCAAGAGACTAACCTAGGTTTAAACCATACCACACTAGTTGGTCAGCCAACTCTTGTAGTGGCAGGTTATCCCTACCGATCGAAGAAATCAAACATAAGTTTGCTACCCAGCTCTAACATCAACTTGCCCCTCTACCCAGATCATTCATGCACAAGAAATCTCCAAACGAGAGCATAAAAACACCACAAAAATTGAATTCAAACAGCCATTTCAATATAAAAAAAACTCTACAGCAGTTGATTCAAAGAGAAGAGAACAGGAAGCAAAACACCTTGTGACTCTTTCGTCTAGCTTCAAAATCAAAACAATAAAATGATCTCAAGTTTAACTGCAGGCAACAAATTATAATCTCCATGCTTAATCGAACAAGCTGAAGCCCATATCCTGCAATGAAAAATCCAAGACAGTAATAAATTCATGATCTAAAAAATGCATTTTTACAATCATCGAAATTAGTGGGAACAAGAAAAAAACAAAAATTTATGATGGTGATGGAAATCAACAAGGAGAAACTCACATCATCAGATTCCTCTTTCTCTTCGACCTTCTCTTCCTTCTTAGGCTCCTCTGCAGCCGGAGCAGGTCCTGCACCTCCTCCAGGGGCAGCAACCGCCACAGCAGACACTGCGCCACCTGTTGGAACAGAGGCGAACTTCTCCCGCCCTGCAGCGATCAGCTCCGTGATGTCCTTACCCTTGACTTCCGCGAGAAATTGGTTGATCCTCTTGACATCTGATTCCGCCCCGACTGTAAACGAGAAACATGGATTAAGATTAACAAAACCAAGTCAAATAAGAGAGAGAGGGGGAAGCAACCCGAATAACATCGGACCTGATTCAAGGATGGATACAATATCATCGGAAGAGGGGTTGGAGTTGCCGCCGAGGATGGCGAGGAGATAAGCCGCCACCACCTTCATTTCCGCTTCCAAGTATACAGCCAACGCCGCCGCTGCTATCGTGAGGTCAAGAGTTGGGATGCGGAGAATGAGAGCGAGGGATGGTGGTTATATAGCATAGGCTTTTCGGGTCGAAGTGGAAACCCTAGGGTTTGTTTTCGTTGAACCTGCGGAATGATTTTGACTAAAGTGTTCCGACCTCGATATGATGACACGTGATCGCTTCAAATTCGCTAATTTTGTGGCTTATTTCTATAACACGATTTGACGCAACAATTTGTTTAGTTGATTAGGGGATTCATCACCGATTGATGCTGTCGCGAAGCGAGTCGAACAGCGAGGTTGCTGAGGCGGTTTAACGAGCGGGGTCATCTCTGACCTGCAAGACAAGGACCGTTAGAATCCGCCGGGAAAAGTCCCCGGCCAGGTACTCCGACGATCAAGTCAGTGCACGACGAAGGCGATGAAATGCAATAGAACAGTATGAAAATTACACTATCGCGTGTACCTGAGAAATGCGGAGTGAAAAGGTATATATAGTCGAGGAAGCTGACAGGTCATGTCCCACCTGCCACCTGTTGTCATAGAGCGAGTACAGGGTAATGTATGCCCAGGGGTGGCAGGGTAGAGTGGCACATGCTGTATTAAGGAAAGGAGCACTATCAACTTAAGTGTTAGCGTCGTTGGGCGCCGCTCGGCCTGACACCAAAGCATGTGGTCGAGGTACGGGGGGACAAGATGTGGCAGGAAGATCAATACCTCGGCGAGATATCCGCTTCTGGGGGCCAGGGTGGCCTTGGTCCTGCACCGACCTCGTACAGCCTCTAGTAGTCCGATGTCAGGGAGTGGTTGTGCCGACTGGGGCACTGAGTAGCGAGGCCAGCTGAGGGCCTATGAGGGTGCCGACTGGGGCACTAAGCAACGAGGCCGGCTGAGGGCCTATGAGGGTGTCGACTGGGACACTGAGTAGCGAGGTCACCTGAGGGCCTATGAGGGTGCTGACTGGGCACTGAGTAGCGAAGCCGGCTAAGGGCCTATGAGGGTGCCGACTGGGGCACTGAGTAGCGAGGTCGGCTGAGGGCCTATGAGGGTGTCGACTGGGGCACTAAGTAGCGAGGCCAACTGAGGGCCTATGAGGCGGGAGCCGGGAGGCCCAAGCCTACTTGCCCCACCTAACGGGCTTATCCAACCCCCTAACCATCTTTCCTCTGACTGGGCGTCAGGTTGCCGGGCCAGGTCGCACGCAAGCTGGCCCGAGATCATAAGCATCCCCCTCAAGTCTAGTTGAAGGAGACACGTGGTCCGACTAACTAGACCCCGAATCTGGTCCGAGCCTGGCGCGCCTCTCCGAATCCGGGCATGTTTGCTCATTTATTGCCGTCCTAACAGTTGGGGACCCGGCTCCCCAAGCCATTTGCGCTAGCCCCCCGAAAGGGCAGGCCGTCATCTATTGCGACTATTCTAATGCACCTGCATTCCGCCACCTCGAACATCGCCCGAGTCTGATCAGACGGCTTCGAGCGGGTCACATGTTTTTCTCAGCCGCTCATCGGGCGACTGGATCTCCTCATCCATCCCCATAAGAGGAGCCTCTCATTCGCCCGCCTCTCTTCACGCATGCTAAACGTCCCGTTGTTCTCCACCGCTTTAAGTGCCGCTAGGGTTGCGACAGCTGCTTCGTCTCGGTTTTTCTTCGGCAACTCCTTTCACCGATTAGCCTCTCACCTCCTCCTTATCCGATGGCCTCTTCTTCTTCATCTTTACCCCCCGTCTCGGCCCTGGTATTCCACAATGATAACCACCCTCACGGCCCATGACCTGGACCAAATAAAGTCAGACTTCTTAATCCCTGCCGACCACCACCTACTCCTGCCTGAGTCACACGAGCGCCCGAATTCTGCCCCCTAGGGCTACATTGCCTTGTCTCGGGATCATCTTCAAGCTGGCCTCCGTTTTCCAGTCCATCCTTTCATTTCCGCCGTCTGCGACTACTTCCAAATTCCTTTATCTCAGCTAGCCCCTAACGCCATACGTCTGATTATTAGTAGGAGCCCTAGAGCCAATTATGTGATGATTGACTAGGGGCATTTTACATCATATTCTATCATTAATAAAGGCATATTTGGTTATTATATTTACTTTGTATTCTGTGCCGAATAACTAAGTATAATAATGTTCTTGTGTAATAGGTTTTATCTACATTATATCGATTGGTTGAATCGATAGTGAGATAATTTAGAGAACACTACACTAAATTATTCCTAGTCAAGCATTAATATTCAGGGACAATATTAATGCATGGAGACTAGCATGTAGGTCAACTGATGACTTGAGCTCACAAGTCATGGATATGTGATATCAAGTTGACACATGGGTATACATTGGAGAATGTGTACTGAATGACCCGCCATGAGAAAGTTTCATAGATTGTCATATGAGTGTCATAGACTTTCTCATGTGACTATTGGTATGAATAGTCCTTAGACCTGAAGTCACTACGGTTCCCTGTTGGTGCAAGTTGCATCAGTGATGTCCTCCTCCAAGTGTTTTAATGTTTGACAATACACTTAAGTCAGTGATACATAGAACAAGGGAGGGTGAGCAAAAGAGGTGTAACCAAAGTGGAAGAAAAGTCCTAGTTAACCTAGGCACTAAGACCTGGTGAGTGAAGCTGGGCACTAAGACCTACTCGGAAGGTAGGCACGAAGTCCTGGTCGAGGACTGGGCACTAAGTCCTGGCAAAAGGTTGGGCCCGAAGACCTGCTCGGAAGGTGGGCACTAAGTCCTGGTCGAGGACTGGGCAAGAAGACCTGGCCGAGGGTTGGGCACCGAAGACCTGGTTCGGAGAATTGGGCAAGAAGACCTGGCCGAAGGTTGGACACCGAAGTCCTAGACTTAGGGTTTGGGCACGAAGTCTTGGTCTGAGGGACCGAACAACTTAGCTGAGCGATAACTAAGGACAGAAGTAGAGACGGGTCAGGGTTCGGGCGTCTCGAGGTCCGGAAGTATCGGAAGCTAAGCAAAAGTCCACCCGAAGGACTGGGTGGCAACCGTCTCCTGAAAGGAGTAGGTGAAAGACGCGTTCTCGGGGGTGGGAACTTGCGTCGGTTCGACCTAGGGTTTCGTGCAAATCCGAAGTCCGAACCAAGTCCTTAAGCTTAATATTGTATGTATATGTGCTTTGTATTTGTGTATCTTGCAGGTACCAAGAACCGGAGACAAAGCAGGCCAAAAGCTGGAAAATAGCTAATCCAGGCGCCCCCACTGTTGGGGGCGCCCTGAGCAGTGCATGAAACCCAGTAATGGGTTAAAAGGCATGATGGGGGCGCCCAGAATGGTCAGGGCGCCCAAGATAAAGAAGAGAAGTGCAGTTTTGGGTGATAAGCAGAATAGGCTCCTCCTATGAGGGCGCCCGGGATGTTGGGGCCGCCCAAGTTATTGAAAGCTGTATTTGCTGTTTCGAGTTCGAAATACAGATAAGCCTTCACGCGGGTGCCCGGGAGGTCCGGGGCGCCCTGGTCAAAGGTTTTATCAGCTGCGGCAAGGTCGGCGCGGGGATAAGGTTTGACCGAGTTTATAGGGCCGCCCCGACGTCCAGGGCGCCCCCAGGAGCACTATATAAGGGGCTTCAACCCCTCTGCTTCAAACACAATTGCCAAGTGCTATTCTGCTCATTCTGACCGACGACAACACGCTAAAGACGAGGCTCTACGACCGGGAGGCTCCAGGAGGAAGTGCGCGGTACTTCGGAGGTCCAGATCAGCCGAGCGTCAGACTTTGTTTTGTTCGGTTTGCATTTATTCCGTACTTAATTTTCTGTACTTGTGCTTGTAACCATCAACTATAAGACGGGTTTTCTCCGCCTCCAGAAATTCTGGAAAGGAGACTAATTGTGGACTCACGCCGAGTACATAGGCCTTGGACGTACTAACCTATGGGGGCCGGGAACCAAGTAAATAAATCCCGTGTGTCTGCTGTACTATTTTTTCTTTTTCTATTTTACTTTTCCGCAGTGCTACTAACTCTGATCTTAGAATGTTCGAAAGATTTACGAAGTTTACCGAAAGATTTTCACGATCGATATTCACCCCCCTCTATCGACGGCACCTGTCCTACATTCCTTACATAAGGAGTTATGTACTTTGGTATCGTCAAACGTCACCCGTAACAGGGTGGACTATAAAGGCGATCACTGAGTATGTAATGAATTATGCGGAAGGATGTGAGTGATGTAGATGGGATCTATCCCTCCCATATGACGGGAGTGATATCTGTGGGCCCCTTGATCAAGTAAGACTACTGAAACGCATGGTCATGCTCAAATGAGTCAATATGAGATATTGAGCTCATTTGTTTGAGTGAATCTACTCAGGGATCAAGAAACACAAGATTGATTGAGGATGACATGGTCTATGCCTCATTGGTCAATCTAGATACCAAGGATAGAAGGACAAGGTCATACATTATCATAGTCACGGAGGATTAGTCGGATCTCGACTTTTCTTGTTACTTGGGTAGCAATGATGTATTGCTAGATGCCGCTCATTGCTTATGGGTCTAAAGTGTTTAGGCGCATTACCAACGTCACGAGAACCTATTGGGTCACACACAAAAGACACGATGCTTCAGGAAATCTGGTTTACAGATCTGAGCCCGAGTTGGGAACTCGGAAGATCTGAGCCCGAGTTGGGAACTCGGGAGGCCTGAGCCCAAGTCGGGGACTCAGGAGATCTGAGCCTGAGTTAGGAACTCGGGAGGTCAGTTTGGGATCCCAAGTTGGGAACTCGGGAAGACTGAGCCCGAGTTGAGAACTCGGGAAGTCCGAGCCCGAGTTAGGAACTCGGGAGAGCGGGTCGCGAGGTCGGCACTCGGCCGACTGGGTCGGCACTCGGTAGGCTGGGTCGGAGCTCGGCAGACGGGGTCTTGTAACGCCCCAAAAATTTCCACTTTAAGTCCTTAAAGTCCTTAGAACTATTTAAAAATGTTTTAGAAATATTCTAGATATTTTTAGGAATTTTTAGAATATTTTTAGGGAATTTTCCGAGTTCGTTTAGTATTTTATTAAAAGAAATAGAATTTTCGGCAAAAAGTTGCCTGGACGAGTTTTGAACCCGAGACCTCCCATGGGATCAACGACTTAAGTTGGTCGGATTAACCAGGAGCCCCAGCAGGGGTGTGCTGAAAGAAAATAGAGAGATATTAAGTTAAGTTATAAGTTGGACTTAAATACCCCTAAGTATAAATAGATAATTAAAGAGAGGAATTTTATTTCTCTCAACTCAAACCCTCTCCTCACCATCCGCCGACTCCCTCGCCCAACACCCACGCACGCCGCCCCCTCCTCCTCTCTTGGGCGAAAACACACCAAGCCCTAGAGGGCCGGCCAAGGCTCTCCTCCGAGAGATCTTCCGATATTCGGAATCCCCGCGACGAGAGGAACGCGTAGGCGCGAAGAAATCTCCGAGACTTCAAGTTTCTCCGGAACCTCCGACGCCGTTCTTGGTTGTAAGTCCAAGATATCAATGTAAGTACTGCTCACCTGCAGTAAGAGGCGGTTTTTCCGCAAGTTTTTCCCGTTAGAAAGTTAAAAGTGAAATTTCCTTGAGTTTATGATTTTGCATGTACATCTAGTTTAATCCATGCTTGTATAAGTTTAACTAAGTACCCTATATGAGGTTAGGGTCTAAGAAAAGTTATGAGAAAAGAAAAGAGAAGATAAAGATAAGAAAAGAAAAGGCCAAGGCCTTAAGAAATCCCCAAAAGTCAAGACTTATGGATTTGGGCACACAAGGAGCTCGTTAAAATGTCAAGGCATTTAAAGATAAGAAAGAAAAGAAAGGAAAGCTATTTTATTTTCTAAGGCCAGTACCCGGCGTCCAAGGGCGTCGTTAAAGAAATCCAGGTGTCCAATTCCAAGGTCTTGGCCCTGGTAGACCAAGGTCTGCTCTATTAAGATTGGCGGCTCGCTACCCCAACCTTTTAGGGAACGCGCATAAGATGGTACTTACGTCTTAAGTGGATCCAAGTGGTTATTATTTTCAAGTATATGCTTTAGCAAAGTTTTCTAAAGTTTAAAGAAGTTTTCTTAAAGTTAAAAAAAGATTTAAATTTAAAGAATTGCTAAAGTTCAAGTTAAGCCAAGAACAAGTAAGTTGAGACTTATTAATGCTTGAGTATACATGGTTTAGTTTTCTTTTAAGCATAAAAGTATCTCATGTGATTTCACATTGTTTAAAAAGTATGTTTGTACATTTTCGAGATTTTGTAAGCTAGATAGTACTTACTAAGCTTTTTGCTTATTAGTTGCATTTCCTCTTACTGCAGATAAAGGTAAAGACAAGCAATTCTGAAGGAAGGCGATGAGGCGGTGCTGAGTAAAGTGTGTGTGGTGGCTGACCTTGGAGAGGTCCTTGGGACAAGATGGATGAAGGACTTAAAGTGCATTTATTATAAAGTCTTAGTTTAAGTTAGATTATATAGCATTTATCCAAGTATTTGCGTTTTAGATATTTTGCATATCCTAAAACCATGAGTAAAGATTCCATGTCATTTTATTTAGCATACATATCCTTATGATTGCATTGGATGAGTATAAGTGTGAGTAGTTTTGAATATTGATACTTGATGGAGCTATTTGATGCATGTGCCAAGATATTGTGAGTTTCCCTTTGAATCAAGTTTTTGTTGCTATAAATATGCCTAGAAAAGTTGCATTACATTCCAAAATGCTTTAGTAAGGTGTAGAACATGTGTTTTGGTATTATGAACGCATAGGAGTTAAGTTTGGTACAAAACTCTAGTTTAAAGTTCATATAGATTTTCATAACTTAATTTCTTCCGCAAAAGTTCTAATTTCGAGTTTATGAAGTTGTTTTGATTGGCTCAAATGTTTAGGAAACTAGTATAGAGTATAGAAATGGTATTGTGTCTTCGTATGGCTTGAAACTATATGTTTGGTGGACTTTTGAAACAAAGCTTCGAATCTAAATATCAGATTTTCAGGCGTACCAATCGACTGGTACAGGACCAGTCGACTGCCCTATCGAACGGCAGCTTCTGTTCGATGCATCAGTCGACTGCCAAGAGGCCAGTCGACTGGTGCCGCGCCCAGAAACTTTCTGTGGCCGATACCAGTCGACTGGTTAGATGGCAGTCGACTGGTACCATTGTAGAGAAGTTCTATAGATGAAAAGAAGTGTGCCATTGTATCATGCATGACTATTAGAGTTAGAATATCATCCCGAGATGAATTTAAAAGAAAAAAAAGAAGTTCCGCATTCTTAGTCGTGCAGTAGAGTCAAGAAGTAGACAAAAGTAACGATCCGTCTGAGGTAGAGAAGGCGGGTCGCTACAGGTGGTATCAGAGCAGTTCCCATTCTCCAACATCACACACACGTCAGCATCAACCTTGCCGTCTTCAAGTAAAAAAGCTTTAAGTTTCAGTTTTTCTATTGCTCCTTTACTTAACTTCAGTATAGAGAAATGCTTAAGTACTTACTCACATGTGCATAGAACATGGAGGCATGTTTAATACCTTAGTATCACGGAATCATGTTTAATCCCTAGAACGGATATTAGGATACTAAGTAAGAAGACAAGTTTGTACCTAGAGAAGTAGTAGTGATTTCTTGTTCCCTTATACATTATTAGATGGCAAGGAGAGGCCGAGCTCCTAATGCAAGGAATGGAACCCCAGTTCAAGATAACAATGAGCCTGGCACAGAACAGCCAAACTTGATGGCGGTCATCGCTCAAATGCAAGCTCAGATTTCAGAGCAACAGAAGACCATCGCCACACTGATGGCAAATCAGCACCCAGAGCCCCCTACACCACCCACAGCAGGAGTGGAAACTCCAGTGGTGGCTGAAGTTCCACCAGTCACACAGGAGACCCCTGCTGTGAACCGAAGACAAGAAGCATACCTCGTCCAGTGGCAGAGGCTGAAACCTGAAAGCTTCTCAGGCACGACTGAGCCCTGGGATGCCCAGGCTTGGTTCAAGACTTTAGAGAGCACAATGGAGCTTCTTGACTGGCCAGAAGTCGAGAAGGTCAAATGTGCCTCCTTCTGCCTAACTGGAGACGCTCGTATGTGGTGGGAGCTGTTGGGACCGGGTGCATGTCGACAAGGATACGAGTTCGTAAAATTTAAAATTTTTACGTGCAGCGGAAGAGTTTGCATAAAATAATTTCCTAAATTATTTTAACTTCGTATCTAGCATGCAACCATATAGTGTATCGACATAATCATAAAATAAAAGTTTACGAAAAGTAAACTAATTTACCAAGTACCTCGTGTAACTCGAAGTAAGGGACGAGATCCAACCGTAGCGTCCCTTGGAAGCTTCGCCTCTATTCGCGTCCACGCCGAGTTCTCTTCGGGATGACTTCACAAAGTCACGAGTTTTGTGCCGACGAGAACTACTAGATTCTCTATAGGCTCAACTTGAAAGATCAAGAGAAGAGTTAGAAACTAACCAACAAGAAGCAACGGAATCGAATTCCGAGAGGAGAGGAGTCGCTATCCGCTTCTTCTTCTTCTTGTTCGGGTTCTTCTTCTTCTAGTGGCTCACGGCAACACCTCCTTGGTGTTGTGATTGGGCGCCGGCCCTAGAGGAACTAGGGTGCGCCGGCCCTAGAGAGCTAGGGTGCGCCGGCCCTAAGGAAAGAAGAAGAGAAGGAGGAGAGAAGAGAAGAGAGGGAGAGAATAATTAATCTCTTAATTACTCAATTAGAATTAAGGGCTAGCCTTTGGTTCCTTTATATAGTAGCAACTCCTTTGCTAAGTCTCCCTCTAAACCAAATTAACGGAATTAGTTATAAGAAATTTATCTTATAAATTTTCTTATTGCTTATTCCTTTTAAGCCTAGTCTTATTATAAACAATTTATAATAAAACAAATTAGTTATCATAAGAGATTTATCCTATAAATTCTCTTATGAATTTTATTATAACTAACTTTATAATAAAACTAATTATTTATCATAAGAAATTTATCCTATAAATTCTTATGAATTAATTCCGTTTAAACCAAGTCTTTATTATAAACTAATTTATAATAAAAACTAATTCTTCTTCTCTTTAAATTATGGAATAAATTTTATAAGAAATTTATAAACTTTCTTATTATGGATAAATCAATTCATAATTGATTTTATAAAATTAAAATGAACCAACTCATGGATTATTTTAATCTTCCATAAAAGAATAAATTTCTATAAATTTTATTTATATAAATTTCTTTATACAAATTTATTTATCCATAATTTATAAAATAAATCGCGCTATATTTATTTTATTAATTAAACCAATTAAATTGGTTTTCTCCTTTTATTTGGCCGGCCACCAAAGAGGGGTTAACACCCTCTTTGGTCGGCCAAACCCAACCCGGACCGTCGCGAATTAAACTCATTTAATTCGTCCAAAAAAGCCTTCAAAAGACTTAGCCATTTTTAGCTTCTAATGCGCCTCTGACTAACTCAGATTCGACTTATTTCTCTTGATCGGAAAATCCAATTTTCAACTCGTTTTAAATCCCTCGGATTACTCGTAGTGCGTGTGACTAAATAGGCTTTCGATTTATGTTGGCCGTCTATAATTAACTAATTATAGAACGATCATGAGTGGCACCTAGTAGTACATCATGATCCCCAATTAATCGAAAGATCAACGGTTTGACCTCAGAAGAAATTATTCTGAAACCCTTCAGCAGCTCTAATGAATCGTGCCCCATTCCCTTCACCACCTTATACCCACTTGGTTCAGGACACGGTCAATGGTGTCAGTCCCCACTAGGCTGACTACGTCACGCCTAGCCCAAGTAATATCTTACTCGTCCTTTGGATTTCTAATTACTCTCATGTATTTTAGAGACTCTCACTCTAAACATGATATGCTCTGGCCAGAGGCTTTGAGTAACAATCCGACGATAGGCCTGGGTATACATCTCCTCGCAAGGAGTGGTGAATCCTTTGTAGGCTGTTCAAACATCTTCGGGCACTTCGGCTTATACCGGATCATCCTGGGTCCACACCTCCTTGGAGATGCTTGCTTAAGATGTCAAAGTATAAGTCTCCATGACCAAGATGACTTGAACACCGCAAGTCAAAGGAACATCGCACTTAAGCCGCAGTAAGATCTTCATTGACATATCTACATGTAGATTCCCATATGAAGTCTTACAGCTAGTCACTCCAATGAACTAGTTCCCTTAACTAGCATCCATGTTTATCTCCGGACATCCCAATGTCACCAGCCAGTGAGAATCAGCTGATTAGAGAATAACCCATGCTAGTCTCAACAGAATTGATAGTGTCCGTTTTTATCAATTCATCGACTAGGGATATTTTCAATACTTCATATTTGCGCATTTAGAGATAATCACTAGTTGTGATCTCATCACAAATTCTCTTATGCTGTGAGTTGTATTGCGGACATTCAGTAGATGAGTTTAAGATCCCAATCAAATACACAAGCATGTATACTCAAATAGTGAATTATCATTTATTAATATAAATGTTTTACAATCATAAGGCGATTGCCTTAGGACACTTCTCTCATATCACTAACAGGAGCGAGTCAAGAGTAAGAGGATAGTCAACCAGATGAGTTGGGCAGATTTCGAGCAAGAGTTCTATGAGGAGTTCTTCCACATGCGGGTTACCAACAAGCACTACGAGGACTTCATGGAGTTCAGACAAGGTAGCCTACCAGTGGGAGAAGCAGTCGCGAAGTTCAACAGACTAGCTCGCCTCTGCCCAGAGCTAGTCAGCACAGAGAAGGAGCGAGTCAGACTGATGCTCCGCATGCTGAACCCTGAAATAGCACTCAACGTGAACAGCGGGACGCACCGACCCCAAACCAGCAAGGAGTTGGTCAGTAGTGCTCTAATCTCAGAGCACTACCTGAATAGCATCAAGGCACAGCAAGCACAGCAGAAGCCAGTCCTGACTGAGAACAAGACAACTGGAGGCCAGAAGCCTCAGCCAAATAACCAAAACTGGAAGAACAAGAACCACAAAAGGAAGCAGTGGCCTGGCAGCCAAAAAGGAAACCAAGAGAACAAGCAAGCTAGGTATCCACCTTATCCTAAGTGTGGGAGGACCCATCCAGGAGCATGCCTTTTGGGTGTAACTGGATGCTACTCATGTGGACAAGAGGGACACAGATCCAGAGACTGCCCAAACAAGTTTAAGGTACTTCCTCAGCAGTCCGTACAGTATGGAGGCAAGCCTCAGTTACATTACATGCCTACTATACTGGAGGGACCTCAGATCAGTCAGGGAGGGTTGGAAGCAGCACCAGTTCCAACCAATGCCAGAGTCTTTTCCCTCACGAAGGAAGAAGCTGCCAGCGCCTCCACGGTCGTTACAGGTCAAATAGTTATTTTTCAGCATTTAGCTACTACACTGTTTGACACTGGGGCGACCCATTCTTTCGTATCAGTACCTTTTGCTAGTAAGTTACAGGTGCCTGCAGAGAGTTGAGAGTCCAGATTCCTGACAACTCTCCCTTCAGGGGAAATCATGGAATCCACCCAGCGGCTCCGGGCTGTGCCAATCAAGATTTCAGACCGAAGCTATAT